>WNWK01056126.1:0-11087 GCA_009830355.1 Cherax destructor
AAATATGACTGCTTCAACTGTCATCAATTGTCTTTCCCAGTTATTCGCTATTTTTGGTATGCCGGCCTATATCCATTCAGACAGGGGATCCTCGTTCATGAGTAATGAACTTCATGAGTTTTGGCTAACAAAGGGATTGCTTGCAGCAGAACAACAAGCTACAACCCTCAAGGCAATGGTCAAGTGGAGCGGTTCAATGGTACTATATGGAAGTCAGTTACAATGACACTGAAATCTCGCAATCTACCGGTTCAACACTGGCAGACTGTCTTACCTGATGCCCTTCACTCTATTAGATCATTGTTGTGCACAGCTACTAATGCAACCCCTCATGAGAGACTCTTCAACTATTCACGTCGTTCCTCTACGGGAGCCTCCATGCCCACCTGGTTATGTCACCCTGGACCCATTCTCCTGAAGAGTCACCGTAGGATGAACAAGACGGATCCTTTAGTGGAAGAGGTAGAGCTCCTACAAGCTAATCCGCATTATGCCCACATTCGCTACCAAAATGGTGAAGAGACTACTGTATCTACAAGACACTTAGCCCCAGTTGAAACCAAAGTTAGTGCGGAATCTCAAGATACACCAATAGATGTTGTGAAAGATGCTTCGGTTTCTCCAGGAAGCCTTTTCAGGCTACCCCTATTGAAATAGAGGACGCCGCTCCAGCAGATAGTCAAACCCCACTAGAAAATACCGAACCCGGTGAAGAGGCTCAAGGGCTACGAAGGTCTGGACGTACACGTCACCCACCTAACCGTTTAGAGGATTACTGTATCTGATATTTTAGAAGGGGGAGATTGTAGTGATACTGCTCTTGTGGGGAGCCTGCAGGACACAATACGGCACCACCTCAGGGCCCCTTACAATAACAACAAACAGTATGGCGATGGCCCAGCATGGCGTGTGGTCTCTCTTACACAGATACATTCGTGATGCAGATTACATGGTAAGCTTAAATATGTCGCCAGTAGCTATAGCTTTTCTGAGGACATATGCACCTTACATCACCTGTCCTGCAGCAGCAGTCATTAGATGTATTTTCTTCTGTTGCAGACATGTACCATGGAATTTGTGTTCAATAAAGCCTAGGAATAAGGCCTGTGTTTTTATCACAACAGTTATCATTCTGACTGCGGCCTTTTGTTGTGTTATGAGTGGTCTAAGGTGATTTAACGTTGTTGATCCCCATGCACAGATTCCATAGGTGAGATACGGGTAGATAAGTGAATGATATAGTGCAAGGAGAGCTGATTGAGGTACATAATAGCGTATCTTTGATAATATGCCTACTGTCTTCGAGATTTTCTTGGAAATTTGTTGTATATGTGTTTGGAATTTAAGGCTACTGTCAAGGTGGATTCCTAGGAATTTTCCCTCTGTGAGTCTTGTGATGGGTGTACCATTAAGTGTTATGTTAAGTGGAACATTTGTGGCTTTGCTTCCAAACTGTATGAAGTAGGTCTTGTCAGTATTGAGAGTAAGCTTGTTAGTCGTCATCCATGTTGATATTTTCTGTAATTCGGCATAAAAATCTTTGAAAGGGTTCTAAGAAGCAAGATCGCCACTCATCTAGATATCCATCAATTACACAACCCAGGGCAGCATGGGTTTAGAGCAGGTCGCTCCTGTCTGTCCCAACTACTGGACCACTACGACAAGGTCCTGGATGCTCTAGAAGACAAACACATTCACCGCCCAGCTCTTGCCGTGGCAGGTTGTCGGTGGCTGACCCTCTAGTGGTGTCCAGGTGAAGCGGTTTATTTTCACAACATGGCGGCTGCTTACAGGAGACGAATCAACACTATGTGTGTGGAGTTGTTGAGGGGTGAAGTCTACCCCACGAATGCAGCAGTGGTTTTGCCAACTATAATTAGAGATACCTATGGTATTGATAATGAGGAAGTTTACGGCATAGTGCTAAACGGGAGTACCAGGATCTTTGTAAAGCTGATGACCACCGGTGCATATGAGCGCATTGTGGACAAATATGAGGACGTGCCCATGTCAATAAACGCTACGATGGAGGTAAAGCTGAAGGATGTTTCTAGACATTACACCTGGGTACGGATTCGTAATCTTCTGTTTGAAGTGGATGAATAGGATGTAAAGGAAATCTTCAAGGCCTACGGAGTGATTCATCATGCAACAATGGGACGATGGAATGAGGGGTTGTATGTAGGGATCCCGGAGGGATCATACAATCTGAAGATGACCTTAAGATGGGCAATCCCATCTTACGTAGTAATGGAGGCCTTCAGGACGCAAGTTTACATGACCTATGCCGGGCAGAGAAGGACTTGTAGACTCTGTGGATCTTACGAGCACATGGCTGTGGGATGTGAGAGATGGCAGGGACAACGATATGGTGACCAAAATGTTGTTGTGGCTACAGAAGTGGAGTCGACCGAGAGGACGGAAGAAGAAGTAGTGGCCCCACGACTGCAGTGATGCAGGGCAACGAGGTGCTGGAGTCGAAGGAACAGAGGGAAGTTTTGGATTTGGGTATTGAGGTGACACTTCCTGAAGAAGTGAGGGGGCTTTTGGATAGCCCCCTGGAGGAAGTGGTTCAGGAATCTGGTGAATCTCTTGATTACTTAATGGATGGTATAGGAGGGGAGGTGGGTGACAGCCCAGATAATGGTAGGCTGGATATCAGGGAAGTGCAGGTAACAGTGCACAGGGAGGACAGTGAGATTAATATGGATGTCAGTGCAGAATTGCGGAAACGGGCAATGGCTGTGATGGAAGATGATATCCTAACGCCTGCTCAGAGGACCTGTAAGAAGGCCTGGGTAGATGTAGCCCAAAGGGGACAGGGGAGTTTGAAAGGAACGGAGGGGGTAAGAGGAGTGCAGGGTAATGGCAAGGTTGCTGGAGCTCCAAAAGATTTGACGCAAAGGTCAGGTAAGTCCAAAGGAAAGCCACCTCTATCATATTCAAGTGTATCTCGTTTAATGTAAATGGCCTAAGGGCCGAAGTGAAGAAGAAATGGGTAGATGTGACCTTGAGACGGTTTGCGATTGATATAGGATTTTTACAAGAGCATAATTATAGGTATGGAAAGGATTTGTTGATGCAAGGATACAGTGTGTATGCGGGCAATTCAGGTAATTTCAAGGGTGGGGTTGCTGTAGTAGTAAGAGAGACCAGTCCTTTTCAGCTGTTAGCTTGGGAGGAGGGGGAGGGCAGGGTAGTGAGAGTTGATGGGTTGTGGGGGTGAGAGTGACTTTTATAGGGGTTTACATGCTGGCTGTTAGCAACAGGAGACTTATAATAGTAATAATAATAATAATAGTTTATTTAGACATGATACAATGTTGTTATTTAGACATGATACATAGGTATAAATGAGGTGTACATGCCAAAAGCCCCTAATATGCTGTGCATTGTGGGCATTCTTAAGATTAAGTAATAGTAGACTACATGGTAAAAAATTATGGTTGATAATTTATAAAATAAGTATAATTGTGTATCTAAGTTGTAAAATTTGGATATAAGTTGAACATAATAATCTATTAATTGTAGCAATGCAAGTAATTGAGTGAGATAATTTAAAACAATTAGTTGCATTGCAATTACAGTTTATGTGGTCATTATAATGTAAATGTGTAGTAACAGTTAGCTCAGTATGTATTATTCATAACAGGTTTTTACATTTAAGTGATTAATCAACTTTGTTGGGAATATTTGATATTGTGCACTTAGGTTTGGGTGAGAAGGTGGTTTATTACCATCGTTTTGAATTGGGGTACAGGCAGGGTTTCTTTGGCAATCAAGAGGAGTTCGTAAGGGAACACTTAGTATATTTCATGGGAGGCTTAGCTGAGGTTACAGTAATTGGGGGAGATTGGAATTGTATTATCAGGAAGAAAGACGTGGAACCCCAAGGGGCAGGGTGTGTGTTAACAGTTTTAGGGACGTGTTAGAAAGTGCGGGGGTGGTTGATGTGGTGGATAGAGGGTGGATTACACATTTGTTAGATGGGGTTACGCTGCTCGTTTGGACAGAATATATGTGTCAGGGGTGGTGAACGTGGGAGAAGAGAAGAGATGTGGATTTTTCTGATCATAGGGGAGTATTGGTGGAGGTTGGTTGGGAGGGGATGGTTAAATGGTATCCAGGCCATTGGAAACTGAACGTACGGCTCTTGGAGGGGGAGGAGGGTAGGGATTTTTTTGCTGGGTGGTGGGGGAACATGTGGGAAAAATGGATGTTGGAAGGGGATGGGGATGTGGTGCAGTGGTGGGAGCAATACGCAAAACCAGCTATAAGGGATTTTTATAAGGTCAGGGGAAGGGAGGAAATGCAATGGAGGTATGGGCTACAGAAATATTTGGAGGGGTAGTTGGGGTTTTGTTATGAAGGGGTTAGGATATCACAGGTGGCTGAGTTGGCCACGTTGAAAGGGAGGCTGAGAGAAATACAAAATGCACGTTTTGATGTGGTACGTATGTGCGGGGGTATGGAGGATGTATTATGGGGCGATAAGCCATCGGCTGGTGTTTTGAGGTCTTTTCATAAGAGACGGAAGGGAATGACTGTGATGGGGATGGTGGTGGGGGAGGATGTAGAGGGGTCTACCTGGACCTGGAGTCTACCTGGAGAGAATTCCAGGGGTCAACGCCCCCGCGGCCCGGTCCGTGACCAGGCCTCTTGTTGGACCAGAGCCTGATCAACCAGGCTGTTACTGCTGGCTGCACGCAGTCCAACGTACGAACCACAGCCCGGCTGATCAGGTACCGACTTGAGGTGCCTGTCCAGTGCCTGCTTGAAGACAGCCAGGGGCTTGTTGGTAATCCCCCTGATGTATGCTGGGAGGCAGTTGAACAATCTTGGGCCCCTCACACTTATTGTGTTGTCCCTCAACGTGCTAGTGGCACCCCTGCTCTTCATTGGGGGAATGTTACATCGCCTGCCGAGTCTTTTGCTTTCGTAGGGAGTGATTTTTGTGTGCAAGTTTGGTACTAAGCCCTCGAGAATTTTCCATGTGTATATAATAATGTATCTCTCCCGCCTGCGTTCTAGAGAGTACAGGTTTAGGAACTTCAAGCGTTCCCAGTAGTTGAGGTGGTTTATCGCACTTATGCGTGCCATGAAGGTTCTCTGCACATTTTCAAGGTCAGCAATTTCACCCGCCTTGAAAGGTGCAGTTAGTGTGCAGCAATATTCCAGCCTAGATAGAACAAGCGATCTGTAAAGTGTCAACATGGGCTTGGCATCCCTGGTTTTGAAGGTTCTCATTATCCATCCTGTCATTTTTCGAGCAGATGCAATTGCTACATTGTTATGGTCCTTGAAGGTGAGATCCTCTGACAGAAAATGAAGTCGATGGAGGCTATGAGTTTATACCTTAGGAAGTGGTTTGAGTGTCATTTGTGAAAGGATGGGAGGGGGATGTTATTGAAGAGGGTATAGTGCAGGTGTTAGGGGTGGAAGATAGGGAAAGTATGGGGGAGATAAGTAAGGAGGAGGTGTGGACTGCTGTATAAAGTTTGAGCAAAAGGAAGTCACCGGGGTTGGATGGTATCCCTAATGATTTTTATGTGACTCATTGGGGGGTCTTGAAAGAGTGTTTGGTGTGTTTGTTAAATAGTATGAAAACATCGGAATGTATTGGTGTGACTCAGAGTACTGGGGTAGTAGTACTGGTTAAAAAGGGTGGGGCAGGGGAAACAATACGAGAGTATAGACCTTTATCGATGATGTGTGCAGATTATAAGATCTTTGCTAAGGTGCTGGGCAACAGAATGAAAGGGGTGATAGGGCGAGTAATTGAGGCTGGGCAATATGGCATACCGGGACGGAGTATGTATCAGGGGCATGCAAGGATAAGAGATTTTATAGAGAGTAGATGTGGTGGGGGTGTATTAGCCTTGGACTGGCAGGCAGCATATGATAGTGTGGACAGGGACATGTTATGGAGGATAATGCGAAAGCAAGGTTTTGGTGAGGAGATAGTTCGTTGGGCTGAGACATTGTATAAGAATGCAAGAGTGAGGGGGCAGGTAAATGGTTTAGTGGGAGGGGAAGTATGCATGGGAAAGGGATTGCGGCAGGGGTGCCCCTTGTCGCAAATTCTCTTTGCATGCTTGCAGAACCCCTTATATAGGTTGATTGAGGAGGGAGTGTGGGAGGAGGGAGGGGAGTTGGGAAGCAGGTCTGGCCTTGTGGGATATGTTGACGATACCACTGTTTTGGTGCGGGGAGAGGAGGGTTTACAAAATGTGTGTAGGATTCTCAGGATTTTTGGGAAGGCAACAGGGATGTCTATAAACGGGGCCAAGTCTAATTTATTGGAGGTAGGGTCGTGGATGGGGGGGCATGGGGTTGAGGTATGGGTGGACAATTGTAGAAAGGTTAAAGATATGTGGAATTATATTTATGAATGATTTAAGAGAGGCAAGGAGGGTAAATGCTGAGGAGGTAGTAGGGGGGGATTTAAGGAGGATGGGAGGGTGGAGGACAGGGGATTTAACTCTTCAGCAGTGAGTAATCGTAATAAATACTTTAGTGTACAGCAGGCTATGGCACATGGCAGCGGTCTTTCCAATGTTAAAAGGGGATGTGAGGGAGTTGGAGAGGAAAGTCCTAAGGTACGTGTGGGGGTATGGGAAACATTGGTTAAGAAAGGGGGTGGTCATGCAAAAGGTGGGGTTGGGGGATCTAGGGCTAATAAATATAGAGGTTTGTCTCATGAGTGTGTATGTCAAATATTGTTATGTGCGGAAGGGAGGGAATAGGGGATGGAGGGTGGGGAGGGTTATGACAGAATTGGAGAGCTGGTGGGGAGGGAAGGATCTGGTAAGGTGCGGGGATATGTTGCGAAGTATAATGGGGGTGAGGGATCCATGGTGAATCACGGCTAGTGCATTGGGTAGGGTGGGGGTGGGGCTGGAAGAGGTGGAGGGGAAGAAGTGTTTCCTGTATATAATTGGAAAGGAATCTGGGGAGGATTACAACATTTGAAGATGAAAGCAAGGGTGAGGGAGGTGATTTTCAGATTTTTGCATGGGGTGTTAGCATCGAAATCTGTGCTGTTTAAGATGGGATTGGTGGCGGCTGTAAATTGTGGTAGGTGCGGGGAGGAAGAGTCAGCTTATCATGTGGTATATTTTTGTGGGCATTTAGAGGCTGTACAGAAATGGTTGGGTGGGGTTATACGTTTGATGGGGGGGGGAGGGATTAGTGCTTTGAGGGTTCTGAGTTTGGACATAGAAGGCATGAGTGAGGACGTAAGACGGGCTCTCATGTATCTGGCAATAGATTATGTGTATGTTTCGTGGATTTTGAGAGAGGAAAAGGGTGGGATACGGATGAAGGCTATAGCAGCTACAATGTATAGGTCGAGATATAGGAATCGAGTTTTGTATGGGGATAGGTGGGATCGTTTTTTTCCTGACAGTTACAGGAATATGACAGTAGGAAAGTTTTTTTTTATATTTTATTTAAAAACACATATATACATAACAATCCAATAAATGCCCATGAATAAACCAGGCTCATATAAACAAAAACAAGCAAACAGAACAGAAATAAACACATCTGTCAATATCCAATAATAAGAACCCATGCCAAAAGCACGTAAAAAACAAAAAAAATTCAATCCTACACCTATCCTAGCTAATTTTCTATACAAGAACAAATACACTGACAATGAAACTGTACATACACTGTCTCAAAAACACCTGAAAAATAAACCTTAGGTTATATATCCTACTTATTCCCTACCACAAAATGCAGTACAAAGGCATAAAATAGCATAAAACCTTAAACTTTCTGCCTAGAAAAACAGGTGCTGCACAATAACACATAACATCAACTGACCCCCGTAACAAGGGTTACACCACAACATCATCTTAAATAAGAAACACATTATCATCAGGCTATCACTACCATAGACAACACTGTCTACAGCCCAACGCCACACACCCACACCGGAAATAATTCCACACAAAACACATTTGTGTTGCATACATATACAAACACTCTAGAAAAATACACATAAATATGCAGATGCTGCACAGAATGTAAATTCAAACAAAAGATAGTAAACACATACACAATACAGTACTAAAAACATTAAACCTAATAAATACATAGCAAAACATCAACTTAATCCTACATGAATTGCCACAGATACCTGGGCCAACTGCACCCAAGCACACCTGCCCACTATCGGTTGTCTAACACTGCCTAATCTCAAACCTGCCACATAAATGCAAGCTGCCGGCACGTCACCACCGACAAACCCTACTACTTGATCTTAAGAATATTACACTTACTACATCCTAGAGGAAATCCCCATACGTCCATGACCCCTATGACAACCCCCCAAACCAACATTCCTCCAAGTCTGAGTCAACACACACCTGAAAAATTACCTACAACCCCATAAAACCCCTGAAACGTCCAAAACCCGGACACCCATGATACCACCCCGACCCAACCCATCCTAGCTTCAACCCTGTATACCCACACCTAACCAACCACACATCAAGCAAAAGCCGCCCGCCCTTCCCAACATGCCCAACCTCACCCCTCCCCCCCACCTGACCAGTCCCCCTTGATAGTCTCCTACGTCATCCCCAAAACTCTAAAAGGGACACCACAGTCATTGTTCTATAACCCTCAGAGAAAGCCTCAACCCAAGTTCTCCCATACAAACCCTGATTCCTACATTTCGTCCTGTAAAAATGTGCCGCCAAGGTACGAACCCGCCTCCCACCCACTACCTCGCACATACCCCACGACACATGTATGAAATCAACCACCAGGTACATTAACCCTCTACATACATTTTCCCCAAAGCCACCAATATCCAGGCTTAAAGCCCCTAACATCGAAAGCCCACCCCCACCCACACTCCTAAGAACCCGTCCAAACCATTCCCGTACCCCGCCTAAAGCCTAAATCTTCACAAAAATACACCGCATGGTATGGTACGACATATCCAAAAGCCCATATCTCAAACAAGTACCCTCACTCACTAAACCCATTAAAAACAATTGCGCTTTAGAAGCCAAGATTCCATGTAGGAATCAAAAAACCGTCTCCCTAACCCTCGCCCTCAGCCTCAACTTCCAGAAACCTACCCAAGTCGCCTGCCAATTATACTTTGGGTACTCTGCTACCCACTGCACTATTCCCCCCCTCCCCCTAGCTTGTCCAAAACCCCACTCGAAAACCCCTTGGCTCTCTGACGACCAGTAAAACCCTCAACATCGCCTCACATAAACTCAGGTCACATCCATTCCACCACCTCCGCACCTCACGCATGACCACTCCCACCCGCTTAACCCCCACCCCTCCCTCCTCCACATATCTCTGCTTCACATATAACCCTATAAGCCTCCTATGTAAGGGTATCAACCCCAAACCTCCCTTACCAACCAGTGTCATGACAACCTCCTTATTGAGCCAATGTCTATCAAAACCCCATATATACTGCAACACTCTCCACTGTAATAATTCAACATCTCTCCCCACGAGCGGGTATACCCTCGCCACATGCCACAATTTACTATACAGTAAAACATTCACTACCATGACCCTCTGCATTAACATCACATCTCCCGGTCTCCATCCACTCATTCGCCCTATTGTCGCCGTTACCACCTTAGAAGAATTTTCATCCCTTGCCCTACTCCCATCATTACAATAAATTATCCCATAAATTTTCAAGCACTCAACAATATGCCAACCACACCTCATCCCCAATTCCCCGCCACCCATGTCCCCACCTCCAACAATTTAGATTTTACCCTGTTAATCCTCATCCCGGTAGCTGCCCCAAAAACACTTATAATCCTACCTATAGCATCTAACCCCTCCCACCCACCTACTAGAATTGTTGTGTCATCAACATAACCCACTATCCCTGACGCACAACCAGGTATCTGACCCTCCTCCCCTACCCCCTTTGATACTAACCTATAAAAAGGGTCCTGTAAGCATGCAAACAGAATTTGCAACAAAGGGCACCCCTGCCACAAACCCCGCTTCATGTCCACCACGTCTCCCACCCTTCCATTCACTTGAACCCGCACAAGTAGGAAAGTTGTTGGAGGTTGGGGGATACATAGCTAAATGGAAGGACTGGTCTCAGAGGGGGGATTTATAGAGGGGAAGGTTGTGGTGTGAGACAGGGTGCATGTGAGGTGGGGTGAGTGTGTTAGCATCCTAGATGGTGTGTGTGGTGCATATGAGAGGTGGGGGGGGTAGGGGAGACGGAGGACTTGTTTCATACGTTTTTGTATATGGGGGACGAGTGACAAAATCATAAGTGTGGTTTTAATGTTTTTGGTGTATGAAATAGTTCCTTAGTGTTGTGTGATACTGAAATGTACAGTATGTAAATATGGATAAGAAGTGAGCGTACATAAATTACAGTAAAAGGAGATATTGTATGTACTGGTTGGAAATGTGTTAATATAATAGTGTCAGTATGTGAAAAGTATAGGAGAGAATCCCGTTTCATTATGTGTTGTTGGAGACATATACATAATGGAGTTATGGTAAGAAGTTTTTTATGATGTAACTCGGAGATTAAACTTTGGATTTTGTGAATGAATTTTACAATTGCATTGCTGATGTTTATATATTTTTGTGAAATGTATAAAGTTTTTGCAGCCTTAAGTATGTCTGTAGTTAGGTTATATGTAATGGGTAGGAACATATGTTCTTTGGTGTCTAAGATGGTGTTTTAAGATGTTATTAGTTGCAGAATAGACAGGAACGTAGTTCCTTGGGTCATTAAATGGCTAATGGTGAAGCTGGAACAATATAAGTATATTTGTTGGAGGAAGAGCAATCTGTTATGATATGTTAGTGTTAGGAGTATTTAGCTTGCATATGTATATTGTGAGTATAGTAGTATAGTGTAGTATGATTAACAGTATTAAAATGTGTAATGCAATAGTTTTCTAAGGCAGAGGATAATGGTGAAACAGTGATTGTGAATGTAAATCAGATATTGTATGTTGTAGTTCAAGATTGCTGTATTGTGTTTAGTACGGTCTAGTTGCATATTAGCAGATATATCCTGTGGGGAATTGTGGGAGATAAGTCTATCTGGGACACCG
>WNWK01056127.1:0-11086 GCA_009830355.1 Cherax destructor
CCAATTCTCAGACCGATAGCCTCTTACCACGACAAGGAGCCCCCTTAAAGAGGCTGAGCTGTGCAGGCTGTATGGCAAACCCTATACAACCATCGCTACCATTGTGGCCAAGGGAACTAAAATCAAGGAAGCTGCTGTTGCAAAAGGTGCAAATATGATCACAAAACAGAGATTGCAAATACTGGAAGATGTGGAAACTTTGCTGTTGGTGTGGATCAACGCGAAAGAATTAGCAGGAGATAGTGTTATGCAGGCAATAATATCTGAAAAAGCAAGGAAGTTGCATGATGATCTCAAGAAAATGCCTGCAACGAGTGCTGAAGTGAGTGAATTTAAACCCACCAAAGGCTGGTTTGACACTTTTAAGAAGCATAGTGGCATACATAGTGTGATAATTCATAGTGAGGCAGCCAGTTCAGACAAATGTGCAGCTAAAAAATACATGCATGAATTTAAGAGCTATGTAGAGGCTGAAGGATTTAAACCCAACAAGTGTTTAATTGTGACAAAACAGGCCTGTTTTGGAAGAAAATGATAAACAGGACCTACATTACACAGGAGGAAAAGGCACTGCCAGGACACAAGCCTATGAAAGACAGGCTAACTCTCATGATGTGTAGTAATGATAGTGGTGATTTCAAAGTGAAGCCTTTACTCGTGTATCACTCTGAAAATCCCAGAGTGTTCAAGAAATGCAGTGTCGCCAAGGGTAATTTGTGTGTGATGAGGAAGGCTAACGAGTGTGAAGAAATATCTCGTGGAAAATAAATTGGGCCTCAAGTGCCCCCTGGTAATGGACAATGCTTCTGGTCATCCTCGAGACTTGGAAGAGCAAATTGTGGAGGACTTTAAATTCATCACAGTGAAGTTCTTGCCCCCTAATACCACTCCTCTCCTCCAGCCCATGGACCAGCAGGTCATTTCAAACTTCAAAAAAACTCTACACCAAAGCAATGTTTCAAAGATGCTTTGACATAACCTTGGACACTCAGTTGACCCTAAAAGAGTTTTGGAAAGATCACTTCACTATCTTCCATTGCATAAACCTTATAGGTAAGGCTTGGGAGGGAGTGACTTCCAGGACTTTGAACTCTGCTTGGAGAAAATTGTGGCCAGACTGTCCCAGAGAGGGATTTTGAAGATTTTAGGCCTGAGCCTCAGAACCCTGACCCTGAGCCTGTTGTGGAAGAAATTGTGGCACTAAGGAAGACCATGGGGTTAGACGTTAGTAGCGAGGATGTGGAAAAGTTGGAGGAGGACAACAATGAAGAGAACCACTGCAGATCTGCAAGAGCTTCATCTGCAATGGCAACAGACCACAGTTCAGGAAAATGGTCCAGAGGAGGAGGAGGAAGAGAGATGGAAGACATTGCCTTCTTCAAAGATTAAGGAGATTTGTTCCCAATGGACTAGTGTACAAAGATTTATGGACGATTATCACCATAACAAAGCTGTTGCAGGCCGTGCTGGCAACATGTACAATGACAATGTGGTATCCCATTTCAGGAATGTTTTAAAGAAACGCCAGACACAGAGCTCCCTGGACAGATTTTTTGTGAGAGAGGAGTCCAGGGACTCTCAACCTGGTTCTAGTGGCATTAAAAGAAAAAGAAGGGCAGTAACCCCGGAAAAGAACTTGGTACCTGAAGTGTTAATGGAAGGGGATTCCTCTTCCAAACATTAGCAACTACTCCTTCCTCTCCCCTCCTTCCATCTTCCACACATCAACAACTCTTCAATAAAGGTAAGTGTTAAGTTATTACTGTTTTATTTATTTGTGGTAATTTATATCTCATTATTTTCTGTGTAATTTAATGTTAAAACTATTTATTTTAATACTTTTGGGTGTCTGGAACGGATTAATTGAATTTCCATTATTTCTTATGGGGAAAATAGATTCGGATTAAGCAATATTCTGTTTAAGTAGCGCCCTCTGGAACGGATTAATTACGTAATCCGGGGGTCCACTGTATGCCATACGAGAACTTGGGTCACGGTAACGGCAGTGCAGTGTGTCTGCGTCAAGCATCTCATTCTCCTCCTTACAACCACTCAGTACACTAGATTTTAAAGTCTCCAAGACTACATATTTGTACAAATTTGTACTTGATTGTGTACCCCACAGAACAAAAAGTGCAGCAGCACTTGGAAGAGGAAAATGGAAGTACAAAAGAAATTCACAGTAAAGATGTTAGCTGGTGTATTCATATCTGTGTCTCTGGTGGTGTCGTGGGTGGTCTTTTCTTAGATTGGGTAATAACACAGACGTGATTAGGTTGGTAACTTCCTGTATTGGAGACAAAGATATGGGGGTACACTCTGAGCCCATAGCAGCCTGGCCTGTCTCTCTGCTCTCTGAACTAATACTGACACTAGAAGGGCCGAGGGCATTCATATTCGAAGACTGACCTTTGACACTGCTTAAGTCATCAAGAATGTAACGGCCAACAGTCACGTGCAAGGTTCGTGACTCGGTAACAGTTATATGCTACTAATACTATCACTGAACTGCTCGTGACAGCTCGGGCATACTATGTATGTCGTCCCGACATACAGGTAATACAAACTAGAGGCAACAGGCATACTGCTCTGGGCTGATTCTATACAATGTCAAAGTACACAACAGTTGAACATTATAATACACATAAGGATATTATCGTGAGAGAGATCAATATAATGGATCTTGTAAGATATCTTCTAATGCATTACTTTATGATACAGTAGACCGTCATTTAGCATGAGATTATGTTGTACGTTATGGGTATTGTACGACTGAAGAATTGCGGCACATTATCATCTAACACGACATAAAAATGATATTACACGGTTCGCGGGAGGGTAAAAAAAAATTGAGACCTCAGGTCCTTCACAAACCATCCCACTAACAGAATATTTGCCCAACCCAATTTTCAATGCTCCCCAAGCAATAAGCTTTGATAATTAAATAAATAACAAAAAGGCACAATACCGTGACTGGAACAATACACACACAACCCGCACATATAAAAGGAGAGGAGCTTACGACGACGTTTCGGTCCGACTTGGACCATTTACAAAGTCACAATAACACGAAGGACAGGTGGAAGGGGTATTTGATAATTCTATTCACTCACGCGCAAGTCCCACTCAAATCAAACGTGTTAAGACTCGGGGTAAGACCCTGGCTGGTGTGGTGAAGAAGCACCCTGGCTGGTGTGGGGAAGCACCCCTGGCTGGTGTGTGGGGAAGCACCCAGGCTGGTGTGTGGGAAGCACCTGGCTGGTGTGTGGGGAAGCACCCTGGCTGGTGTGGGGAAGCACCCTGGCTGGTGTGTGGGGAAGCACCCTGGCTGGTGTGTGGGGAAGCACCCTGGCTGGTGTGTGGGGAAGCACCCTGGCTGGTGTGGGGGAAGCCACCCTGGCTGGTGTGGGGGGAAGCACCCTGGCTGGTGTGGTGGGAAGCACCCTGGCTGGTGTGGGGAAGCACCCTGGCTGGGTGGGGAAGCACCCTGGCTGGTGTGGGGAAGCACCCTGGCTGGTGGTGGGGAAGCACCCTGGCTGGTGTGGTGGGAAGCACCTGGCTGGTGTGTGGGGAAGCACCCTGGCTGGTGTGCGGGGGAAGCACCTGGCTGGTGTGTGGGAAGCACCCTGGCTGGTGTGTGGGAAGCACCCTGGCTGGTGGTGGGAAGCACCCTGGTGGTGTGTGGGGAAGCACCCTGGCTGGTGTGGGGGAAGCACCTGGCTGGTGTGTGGGAACCCTGGCTGGTGTGTGGGGGGGGGAAGTACCCTGGCTGGTGGTGGGGAAGGCTGGCTTTGTTTACGGCTGACGCGGGCCCACCCTCCAACCTTCATTATCTATGTCACATTTTTATTAATTTGGGCATCTTTATCATGCTGCTATGTTATTTGTTATACCTAATATTATTCTGGAATAAATATGATAGGTAGATAACTTATTGATAGTAATAATAGGTATTATTATACAATATTTTAGTGCGGTGAGCCCACACCTCCACACGCCATGGTGGTCCATGAGTAACTGAGCCGAGACTCAGCACCATCTCCCTCATAGCCCCGCCTACCCTTCAATAATCTATATAATATCAGTTTTTATTAATTTGTGCATCTTTATCATGCTTCTACATATGTATGTTATACCTAATATTATTCTGGAATAAATATGAAAGATAGATAACCTTTATTGATTGTATTAGTATTATTTTACAATACTTTATAGTGCCGTGAGCTAACATTATCTTCACCCATGATGGTCCATGAGCAACTGAGACATTGCTCCACCTTTCCCTCTCAACCCTGCCCACCCTTCAATACCTATACGTATGTCAGTTTTTATTACTTTATGCATCTTTATCATGCTTCTACATTATTTATGTTATACCTAATATTATCCTTGAATAAATATGATAGGTAGATATTATTTACTGATAGTAATAGTATAATTATACAATAACAAATTTAGAAGCAGTGCTTGAAACTGGGTCTAGACCAGCTGATTTTGTCTTACCATCAGCTGAATAATGTACGCAGGGTAAAAGAGCCCAAAGATCTATTACAGCATTTATGCACACTCCAATACAACCATCGACTTTAGTACCAGAACCTCTACCATTCACTTCTGATGACAACCAACAACCATTCACCTCAGCCCAGTAGGGCCACACCATCCATATCCACTCTTCACAACCATCCACAAACATTACCCACAATTTAAGGTAAGAAATACTATTATTTCTATTGCATTTGTAGTCTTAAGCAGTAATATATCATGACAATGAACTACAATTACATATTCACCTTCAATTTTTGCAAGATCTGTTGGTCTAAAAAAAACTTGTTTGGCTTTTTGGGGACTCCCAGGAACGTAACCTTATTTTTCCCATGCAATTCTTTTAATTATCTAACACAAATTTATCTAACATGACGTTTCAGGAATGTAACTACAGTGCTAAATGACAGTCTACTGTACATCCTGATTCATAGGAATTAATGAGCTCAATATAAGAATCTTATAATAAGATATATAAAAAAATTATCGATCGATCTGTATTCAGTGATCTACTGGATTCTGAGGAAATATATTTACAAAGAAGGCAGTGATTAACAGACAAGGTAGACCCAGTGCACTCAATCTATACTGTTAAATCTCAGAATTGGAGAGAACGTGAACACAGAAAAATTTTCGAATAATACTAAATTGAAATATAAAACACAGTTGAAATACAATTACTACATTATTCATCTATACAGGTTATTTACATTTTTAAACCCCCAAATCTGCTAGGGGGGAGATTGACACATACTGAATGATTATCATCTATGGGAGGATAAACTCTTTTGCAATGGGTAACTAATTTCTGGTTTAGGAGGATCTAAATTGGTATCAAAAGATATTTAGGACTTCTCAATACTTTCGGGAAAGTGGGGTAACAATTTTTTTAACTTATACTTATTGCCATTAATATGTTCAACTATTTGGGAGGGACCAAAAAATTTTGGTCAGAGCTTAGGTTTTCAGAAGTTTTGTTAAAGTTAATCAGCATTACTTTCAAACCTATTTTAACTTTGGTGGGTTTGGTTCTTTGGTTAGTTACTCTTGTAAATTCTGCTGTTGACTTTAAGTGTTTCATTTGATTCGTTCGAAAACACACTGAGCTTTTTAAAAAGAATTCAAGAAATCATCAGGATTGTAATTTGGGTTTTTGGGATTGGGATAAAACCCAGCTCATAAGGCAAAGCTTATCAACACCTAAAAATGCATAATGTGGAGTGTCACCTATTGAAGCATTAAAACAGAATTTATTGCACATTGAACATCAGGATAACTTCATCCCAGGTTGCGCTATTGGGATTAATAATGACTCAAGACGCGGGTATTTTCTTATTCGTTCTTTCCGAAAAACCATTACTGGCAGGATGGTGAGGTACAATGGAATTTAGTAATTTATACAAGGCACACAAGTTTTCTGAATTTTATTCCCAAAAAATTTCCCTTATTATCTGTTATTGGGGGACTTAGGAGTGGTATGTCTGCAGATTACACGTTCTTGAACGCTTTAGCTACTGTCTCAGCAGTCTTATCTGCAAGGGGAAACCCAACTCACAATATCTGGAGAAATGATCTACCATCACACACAGATGTTTGTTTCCTTTGGGGGAACTTTGGGAAAATTAGTCAACAGATCTAGCGCAACTCTTTCCCAGGGCTCACTAGTAGGTGGAAACACTTGGATAGGGTTAGGACCAGTAACTTTGGGGCCTTTATGTTGCATACAGATAGACATTTCTTAACATATTCAGTAATACGGACAGGGGGGGCCCAAAAGTATTTCAATCCGGTTTTTTTTTCAGAAAAATCCATCCCAAAGGGGTGCAACACCTGGTACATCGTGAACTAGCTGTGGCACTTTTCATAGGGGACTGGAATTACTAACTAATACCCTTCTACTAGGAGCCCCCTCGGCAGTTCGATACAGAATTCTTGGTTCATGACAAAGTTACTGAGGGTGTTGGTGGCTTCACAGTAAGAATGGGGTTTTTCCTGAATCAAGGTATCGAATCCACACGACCAAAATGGGATCTGTTTTTTGGGGCATTTTTTTACAATTTTTTGCAAAAATGGAGGATCAGCAGTTACTACTTAAATATGTGCAAATAAAGCATCTGCAACTACATTAGACTTGCCAGGTAAATGTTAAAAGGTAGGGTTGAATTCTTGGATAGTCAAGGACCACCAAAACTAGTCTTCCAGTAGGCTGTTTATTCTGGAAAAAAGGGGAATCATGGGGATAGTCTGTCAAAATGAACAGAGTACTGGTATACAATTTTCTCGGGAAGAGCTTTAAAGACCATAATATCACAAAAACCCTTCTTCCCCAGTAACTAAAATTTACGCCCCCCCCTTTTTTGAAAGGCCCTGGGCTAGAAAACAACTGCTTGTACTTGCTACCACTTTTTGTGCGAGGACAGCACCAATGCCAAAAACCCAGCATCAGTGGTTAGGTAGAAAGGCTTTGACAAATTTGGAAATTTCAAAATTGGGGCAGATGTTAGCTTTTCTTTGGGGAGTTTGGAATGCTCTTTTTTGGACGGAAGGTCCAAACAAATGGAGCATTTTTTTTAACCCCCTTAAACTGTCCACACGTAGATCTACGTTCACCCCGCGTACTGCCCGAAAATTTTAAAAAAAAAAAAAAAAAATAAATAAAATGAAGAGGCTTTTTTATAAACAGGATAGGCAAAAAAAAAAAAATTTAGGGTCAGTACGAAACCGATATATAAGCCCGCCAAGTTGGTGCTGGATGTTCACCTGGGCAACATCAAGTCCTGCCGCTTGCAGAAGTATTTGGATATATTTTTTTCTAGTTTTTTTTTTTTTAATTTTTATAATTTTTATGTTCTGATAATTACAACTTTTTAATAGTTCTTGTGATTTCATAGAAATTTGTTCTAACACTAATTTTGGTACTGAAATAGTACCTAAAAACAATCACCCAAAAGGGAACATTTTCACCTGCCTTGGGCATTTTCTATTGTCTATAAATATATAGACAGTATTTATAGGTCCAGCAATGTTTTAGACATCCTGGAGTATATATGAAACCCTTGAAGAATGGTGTCATGACAATTGTCAGATAACTACTGATGTTATTTACATTGATGAATGAATGTGTGCAGGAAACCCCCTCTTTGTTTTCACTGTCTGCCTCTGTGTCTATCTGACTAGCCCCCTTTATCTGTCTTTCTGTCTGCGTGCGTGCGTGTGTTGTGTTTTTCCCCTCTGCTTGTCTCAGTCTCAGAGTGCGGCTCGTAAAAAACAGGATTTAAAACGATGCGAAGTGACTTTTTGGGGAAATTTGCTAGTCATGTTTTTTATATCTTTTTTTACAAGCATTGCACAGTGGACCCGGGGTTTTTTTCCCCGAAAATTTTTTCCAAAAAAAGCTTCAAGGCCATTACCGAACAATTTACTTTGAAATAATGTCACGGGGGTTAGTTATTTAAACCCCCCAAAACACTTGCAAAAGATTACAAAATACACTTAAAAAAGGGGGAGTTTGGGAGAGACCGAAAACCAGGACCCACTGTATACACTTTGCTGGAATTTTTGGGGAACCTAGGTAATTTTCACTATGTATAATAACTACTTTTGTTAAGGGAAGAGAGAGAGAGAGAGAGAAAAATTTTAGATAAAAGTGGACCCCGGGTTAAAGATATTAACCGTTCCCCCGGGCTTACAAAACGAAAATAACGAACCAATCTATTTTCCCCCTAAAAAAATAATGGAAATTAATTAATCCGTCCCGACAACCAAAAGTATTAAAAAAAATATTTTACACATTAAACACAGAAAAAATTTATTTCGTATATAATAAATTACCACAAAAAAAATACTACAACAGTATAATAACTTAACACTTTTTTTATTGAAGAGTTTTTTATTTTGGGAAAAAGGAAGGGGGGGAAGGGGTATTCTAAATGTTTAAAAGGGGAAACCTTTTCCCCAAAAATTTTAGGCCCCAAATTTCCCCTTTTTCCCCCCGCTCCACCCTGCCCCCCCGGCCCCCCCCCCCCCACTCCCTGCTCCACTCCCTGCCCACTCCCTGCTCCACTCCCCCCCCCCACCCCCCCCCCACTCCTGCCATTTTGAGCCTCCCTTTTTTAAAAGGGGGCCCCTAGCTTTTTGGACCCAAGGGGGGATTTAAAGGGGGGGGAAAAAAAAAAAGTGGAAAAAAAAAAAAAAAGAATGGTATGAATCGTAGGTGGGGCCCTCAAAAAAATGGGAACCCTATTTTGTTGTCCTTTCCCGGGGAAGTAGCGCCCCCAAAATGGTTCCAAAAGATCTATTACCAACCATTATTTTTATGGAAAAAAAAATCATTTTCCGAATTTGGTAATTGATGCCATCAAATCCAGGGTCCATTGTTTTGTAGACAGAGACATAGACAGATACAGATAGATATAGAGAGATATAGACAGAGATAAAAGAGAGATATAGACAAATACAGACAGATATAGACAGGATATAGACAGCCAAAGCCAAGCCTGCCGAATCGTAAGAACATAAAGAAGAACACGAGAGGCCTACTGGACCATGCAAGGCAGGTCCATTCACCCCTGGCTTAGACTAATGACCCACCTAGTCAGGTAAATCCTCTGAAGGAAGGAGCATGGCATCAGACATAGTAGCCAAGCTAGTCAGGCCCAACTCACACCCACCACACACTCATGTATTTATCTAACCTATTTTACTTTCCTCTTATAAGAGGAGTATTAATGCGACATGACATCAGTGAATCCCTGGTGTTTGCCACACTATTTGCTCTAGCTGGAGCTCAATTGAACTTGTGCTCCCACAAGGTACTAAGTGGTCCAGGATTTTTATAATACTGCTCACACTGAGGCGAGACCCATTCTCTCAGTCTGGCGACTCAGGCCTATCCACTAAATTTGAAGGAATGAAAAATAAACGTAGATCTACGTTTGGAGCAGTGAACGAAGAGCTATGGTGGACAGTTTAAGTGTTAAGTAACTCAGCTAGAGGAGCTGCTATGAAAGAAAAATTAGCAATGAATGATCTATAAAACCTGCTAAGCCACAAAGGATCTAACGGCATCAGCATTTTTGGGGAGATGGAAACTAATACTGCAGTTACTTTCTTAGTCAAAACCCCCTCTAGAGTGACTACGTGCCCAAAGAAGACTAGTGACCAAAAACTTGGTTTCTCATCTGAAACTTGACATTTGGAAAGTTTGTTCTTTAAATTGGCTTCTTCAAGCTTCCAAGTAGTAGTCAAGTCTTTTCGGGCGTATCTACGTCTTGTGACATGACAATCACATCTCAACCAAAAATGCGTTACCTATGAGGCTCTAAAGAGGCCTCATGATCCTCGAGAATGTGAAGAGGGACTTCCCAAAACCCTTGTAACAAATCTGGGATAAGAAGACTATCATCTCCGATGTTACGTAAAAGGTCACCAAGTCAATTCAATCATGGAGCCAAGTACTGTCCTTATTAGGTACTAAGATCGGGGGTGCTTTCCCAAGGTGAATTGCTAGGTGCGGTAACCCATCATCAAGCATCTGGTTGATTAATTCATCTGCGACAGCAACTTGTGAATCGGCATTTTCTATGCAGGTACATAAATTGGTCTAGTACCAGGTTCAAGTGGTATTTGTTTATATCTGTCTCTAATGGCAGCCTAATTAAGAATAATTCATCTGCAACAGCAACTTTGAAAGCAGCATTCTCTCGCAGGTACATAAATTGGTCTAGTACCAGGTTCAAGTGGTATTTTTTTATATCTGTGTCTCTAATGGCAGCAATTAAGAAATGATTAAACTCAGTGAACAAGATATGTCGATGGTGATTTAAAGCACTCCAGGGCGATTGTTATTATTACAAAAATAAATCTATCTTTATTAAATTTTTATTATTTATCATCAACATACCTTGTTCACTGAGTTTAATCATTTTTTAATTAAGCTGCCAAGAGAGACAAAAAGTAAAGACACAGACGAACACACCCGCTGATCCCTTTACTTGGGAACTTTTTGTACTTCTTCCATTTCCTCCTGTTTTTCGTCTTCCAAGTGCTGCTGCACTATAACTATCTTGTACTATGGGGTGCACAATAGGCGTGCAGCAGCACTTGAAGGAAGAAAAAAAAGAGGAAAATGGAAAAAATACAAAAGTACACATCAAGGGTCAACTGATTAGACCATATTGTCCTTGGCACAAGTCAATTAGACACTAGCCTGTTGTATATGTGTGTGTGTCTATTAGTGTGTGTTTGTTATGTGTGTGTGTACTCACCTAATTTTGGTTGCAGGGAGTCGAGACTCGGCTCCTGGCCCCCCTCTTCGCTGTCCGCTACTGGGTCTCTGCTCTCCCTGCTCCATGAGCTTTATCATACCTTGTCTTAAAACTATGTATGGTTCCCCCCTCACCTATATCGTTCGCTAGACTATTCCACTTCCTAACTCTCTATGGCTGAAGAAGTGCTTCCTAACATCCTTTGACTCATCTGAGTCTTCAGCTTCCAGTTGTGTCCCCTTTGTCCCGTGTTTCCCCCCTGGAACATCCTGTCA
>WNWK01056128.1:0-11086 GCA_009830355.1 Cherax destructor
AATAAGTGTCAGGGGCCCAAGATTGTTCAACTGCCTCCCAGCATACATCAGGGGGATTACCAACAAACCCCTGACTGTCTTCAAGCAGGCACTGGACAGGCACCTAAAGTTGGTACCTGATCAGCCGGGCTGTGGTTCGTACGTTGGACTGCGTGCGGCCAGCAGTAACAGCCTGGTTGATCAGGCTCTGGTCCAACAGGAGGCCTGGTCACAGACCGGGCCGCGGGGGCGTTGACCCCTGGAATTCTCTCCAGGTAGACTCCAGGTAGAAGGTTCCGGGAACGGCAAAAGACAATGGATATGATGCAGTTAGAAGTGCACAAGAGCATGGGAGGGTATTATAAGGGGCAAAAGTTGAATACCATGGAATGAATGAGTGGTATTGTTGATAGGTGGTTTGGTTGGTATATGAGTCAGGTTGTGAGACAGGAGACGGCAGTGCAGGTACTGGAGGAGGGGATACAGGAGGCATTAGGGAAGGAAGATAGAGATTTGTTGGAGGCGTCTATTAGTGAGGAAGAGGTGTGGCAGGCGGTGCAAGGTATAAGTATGGGGAAGGCATCAGGGCGAGATGTGTTACCTTCTGATTTTTATGTTAGGAACTGGGTGGTTTTAAGGCCTTTTTTGGTAGCTTTATTTAATGCCATGAAAGAACAGGGGAGTTTGGGGAACATGCAACATACGGGGGTAGTGGTTCTGGTACCAAAGAGAGACCTGAAGTTTACCTGGAGAGAGTTCCAGGGGTCAACGCCCCTGCGGCCCGGTCTGTGACCAGGCCTCATGTTGGATCAGAGCCTGATCAACCAGGCTGTTACTGCTGGCCGAACGCAGTCTATTGTACGAACCACAGCCTGGCTGGTCAAGCACCGACTTTAGGTGCCTGTCCAGTGCTTGCTTGAAGACAGCCAGGGGTCTATTGGTAATCCCCCTTATGTATATTGGGAGGCATTTGACCAGTCTTGGGCCCCTGACACTTATTGTGTTGTCTCTCAACGTGCTAGTGGCACCCCTGCTTTTCATTGGGGGGATGTTACATCGTCTACCGAGTCTTTTGCTTTCGTAGGGAGTGACTCGTGTGCAAGTTTGGTACTAATCCCTCTAGGATTTTCCAAGTGTATATAATAATGTATCTCTCACGCCTGCATTCCAGGGAGTATAGGTTTAGGAACTTCAAGCGTTCCCAGAAGGAGTGTGCACCATTGCATAGCCACCTTTCTCACTCTGCACACTGACAGCTCATACACTACCTTCCTTGACCTTAAATCTGCTTTTGATGTTGCCAACCGACATGTAATCATTAATGAACTTGCCAGAATGGATGTTGGAGGATGGCTTCTCAGCTGGATTTAAGGCTACCTGTCCAACAGAAAGTCTTCGGTGTTGTTCCAGGGGCATAGAAGTATAACTAAAGACTTTGAATTACGAACCCCACAGGGAGGTGTGCTCAGTCCCACTCTATTCAATATTCTAATTAATGCCTTAATGCTATGCCTAGCCAGCCCCATCATTATATGATCAGTTTTGCTGATGATATAATGATTCACACCACCGGATTCTCCAACACCCAAAACATCCTTAACCATGTACTAGCCTCGTGTCAGGACCTGGGGTTGATAATCTCTACTGATAAAACAAAGATACTCAATAGGCGTCCTCCTCGACAGAGAGGCACAGTTCGCCAGATCCAGTTGCATGATGGGTCTCTTCTAGAATATGTAAACAGATACAGGTATCTAGGCTTTGAGGTCCCACTACTTGGACCTGTTGTAACGAGACTTTGTCGTCAATGCAAAGAAAGGCTGAGAGCACTTAGAGTTGTGGCAGGGTTTCACCCCAGGTATGGTGCTAATGTTAAAATTGTGAAAATGATGTATCTTGCTTATATTAGATCATTGGTTGATTATGCTGCGCCACTACTTGCTCTTGTGTCTGACTGGAAGCTTGGAGGGCTGGAAAAACTGCACAACGAAGCAATGAGGATCATTTTAGGATGCCCTCGTACTGCCAAAATTTTAAATATGCAGAAAGAACTTGATATTCCAATCATCAGAGATCGTGTTACTGAAAGAAATATCCTAATTGGGGTTAATATGCTCAGGGAAGCCCATTCAAACCCCTGCACAGAAGCCCTCCAAACTTTCCTCAGCACTGGTGAACATCCCTCCAGATGGATCGAAAAAACTGGAACCGACCTCCGCATGAATCAGATACATGATCTGTGGCAAGTAAGGCAACAGCGGCACTTCTCCGCTCCATGGAATATTACCCCATTCCAAACTACCATCCCTCCATTTCCTCCCAAACTACTTCTTAAATCACAACCAAAGCTTCGCCTTGAAGCCAAACATGATGCCTTAAGCTGTATTGATAATTTAGCCAAACAGCACACTCTCACAAATTATTTACGTTGATGGTTCTGTTCACTGGTGCAGCTGGTAGTGCTGCTGTTGTCATACAGAGTGATGGCTCTCTTAAAGAAATTGGAGCACGCATCAATAACTGGGCCTCTACCCTTCAGACAGAACTGTTTGCCATACTCCTTGCACTCAAAAGCGTCTATGTATCTAAGGTTGACTCTCTAATTGTAACTGATTCTCTGTCATCCATAAATGCTCTCAACTCATCAAGTATAACTTGTAGCATGCTCGTGTCAGAAGCCAGACACAGGTATGGTAGGATTCTGTATAGTAGGGTCAGAGTGCACATGCTGTGGATTCCATCTCACATTGGTCTTCAGATGCATGATAGAACTAATAATTTGGCTAAGTTTTATGCTTTCAAAGAGGGGGTAGATTACAATCTTGGCTTGTCAGTTAGCAGTTTGAGAACAATAATACGAAAAGAACTTCAACTGAATTTTATTGACTTAAGACTCAGGGAGATTGACACCAGTCAGTCCATCTATCATCATTCTATCATGCAGGAGGAGCCACATGTCTATGGTGCATCCAACAAAATAAGCAGACTCTTGGATGTCACTACCGCCCGCCTCCGGCTGGGTTACAAGTATCGTTGGCAGGTTAAATCACCACCACCAGATGTAGACCAAACAAAATGTAAACTTTGTCAGTTGGATTATTGTCACACACTGCGTCATTATGTACTGGAGTGCGACAAAATTTATGGATTCAGAGACAACTCACTCAGAAATGTTCAAGATATGTCAAAGTATTTTATCCACAGTGGTATATTACAGACCATTCTGGAAAAATACCCTGACTTTGCTCCCTGTAAATAAAGCATTGCCACGTGTGTGTGTGTGTGTGTGTGTGTGCGTGTTGATTGCCATTTTGTCCTGTGCACATGTCGATTGAAGGCTGGGCCTGTGTGTGCGTGCGTGTGTGTATGTATGTGTATGTGTGTGTATGTGTATATGTAAGTGTGTATGTATATGTGTGTGTGACCCAACAACAAAATTTGCACCAAGAACTCATTACAGTTGTGACCGGGTGTAGACTAGTGAATTGTTCATTGCTTTATAATTTGTTCATGATTGTAACCATGTATAAACGTAAGTAAATTTACTTACATGTTTCATTACCTTTGTAGCTTGTGAATTCATTACCTTTGTAGCTTGTGAGTTCATTACCTTTGTAGCTTGTGAGTTCATTACCTTTGTAGCTTGTGAGTTCATTACCTTTGTAGCTTGTGAGTTCATTACCTTTGTAGCTTGTGAGTTCATTACCTTTGTAGCTTGTGAGTTCATTACCTTTGTAGCTTGTGAGTTCATTACCTTTGTAGCTTGTGAGTTCATTACCTTTGTAACTTGTGAGTTCATTACCTTTGTAACTTGTGAATTCATTACCTTTGTAACTTGTGAATTCATTACCTTTGTAACTTGTGAATTCATTACCTTTGTAACTTGTGAGTTCATTACCTTTGTAACTTGTGAGTTCATTACCTTTGTAACTTGTGAGTTCATTACCTTTGTAACTTGTGAGTTCATTACCTTTGTAACTTGTGAGTTCATTACCTTTGTAACTTGTGAGTTCATTACCTTTGTAGCTTGTGAGTTCATTACCTTTGTAGCTTGTGAGTTCATTACCTTTGTAACTTGTGAATTCATTACCTTTGTAACTTGTGAATTCATTACCTTTGTAACTTGTGAATTCATTACCTTTGTAACTTGTGAATTCATTACCTTTGTAACTTGTGAGTTCATTACCTTTGTAACTTGTGAGTTCATTACCTTTGTAACTTGTGAGTTCATTACCTTTGTAACTTGTGAGTTCATTACCTTTGTAACTTGTGAGTTCATTACCTTTGTAACTTGTGAGTTCATTACCTTTGTAACTTGTGAGTTCATTACCTTTGTAACTTGTGAGTGCATTACCTTTGTAACTTGTGAGTGCATTACCTTTGTAACTTGTGAGTGCATTACCTTTGTAACTTGTGAGTGCATTACCTTTGTAACTTGTGAGTTCATTACCTTTGTAACTTGTGAGTTCATTACCTTTGTAACTTGTGAGTTCATTACCTTTGTAACTTGTGAGTTCATTACCTTTGTAACTTGTGAGTTCATTACCTTTGTAACTTGTGAGTTCATTACCTTTGTAACTTGTGAGTTCATTACCTTTGTAACTTGTGAGTTCATTACCTTTGTAACTTGTGAGTTCATTACCTTTGTAACTTGTGAGTTCATTACCTTTGTAACTTGTGAGTTCATTACCTTTGTAACTTGTGAGTTCATTACCTTTGTAACTTGTGAGTTCATTACCTTTGTAACTTGTCTACCTGGAGTCTACCTGGAGAGAATTCCAGGGGTCAACGCCCCCGTGGCCCGGTCCATGACCAGGCCTCCTGTTGGACCAGAGCCTGATCAACCAGGCTGTTACTGCTGGCCGCATGCAGTCCAACGTACGAACCACAGCCCGGCTGGTCAGGTACCGACTTTAGGTGCCTGTCCAGTGCCTGCTTGAAGACAGCCAGGGGTTTGTCAAAGGCTTTTGCAAAATCTGTGTATATAACATCTGCATTCTGTTTATCTTCTAGAGCATCCAGGACCTTGTCGTAGTGGTCCAGTAGTTGGGACAGACAGGAGCGGCCTGCTCTAAACCCATGCTGTCCTGGGTTGTGCAATTGATGGGTATCAAGATGGGTGGCGATCTTGCTTCTTAGAACCCTTTCAAAGATTTTTATGATATGGGACGTTAGCGCAATTGGTCTGTAGTTCTTTGCTATTGCTTTACTGCCCCCTTTGTGGAGCGGGGCTATGTCTGTTGTTTTTAGTAGCTGCGGGACGATCCCAGTATCCATTCTCCCTCTCCATAGGATATAACATCTTGCAGTTCTTGATGAACACGGAGTTCCATGAGTCTGGGCCTGGAGAGGAGTGCATGGGCATGTCATTTATTGCCTTTTCGAAGTCATTTGGCGTCGTGGTGATGTCAGAAAGGCATGCGTCTGTCAAGTTCTGTGGCACTCTCATAAAAAAATCATTTAGGTTTTCGATTTTCAGTCTGGTTAGTGGCTCGCTAAAGACTGAGTCATACTGGAATTTAAGTAACTCACTCATTTCCTTGCTGTCATCTGTGTAGGACCCATCCGGTTTAAGTAGGGGCCCAATACTGGTTGTTGTTCTCGACTTTGATTTTGCATAGGAAAAGAAATACTTAGGGTTTCTTTCAATTTCATTTATGGCTTTTAGTTCTTTCCGTGTCTCTTGATTCCTGTAAGATTCCTTTAGTTTTAATTCGATGTTTGCTATTTCTCTGACTAGTCTCCCCCTACGTATTTCAGAGATATTGGCCTCCTGTAGCCGCTCCGTTATTCTTTGCCTTCGCCTGTATAGGGAGTGCCTCTCTCTTTCTAGTTTGCATCTTCTCCTCCTTTTCCTTAAGGGAATTTGCCTTGAGCAAACCTCAAGTACCACAGAGTTAATTTGTTCTAGACATAGGTTGGGATCCGTGATGCTTAGGCAATCTTCCCAGTTTATATCATTTAGGACTTGGTTTACTTGGTCCCACCTTATGTTTTTGTTATTGAAGTTGAATTTGGAGAAAGCTCCCTCACGGCTGATCACATTTTGTTGATCTGGGGCTCCCCGCATTGATGTCTGGACCTCTATTATGTTGTGATCTGAGTATATTGTTTTTGATATGATGACATTTCGTATCAGATCATCATTGTTGGTGAAGATGAGGTCTAGCGTATTCTCTAATCTTGTGGGCTCTACTATTTGATGGTTTAAGGTGAACTTGGTGCAGAGATTTAAAAGTTCATGCATGTGTGAATTGTCATCTGAGCTGCCTCCTGGTGTTATCTCTGCTACCACATTGTTTGCAATGTTCCTCCATTTTAGGTGCCTGAGGTTGAAATCCCCCAGTAGCAAGATGTTGGGGGCAGGAGCTGGAAGATTTTCCAGACAGTGGTCAATTTTCAGAAGCTGTTTCTGGAATTGTTGGGACGTTGCATCCGGGGGCTTGTAGACAACCACGATGACCAGGTTTTGATTCTCGACCTTTATTGCTAATACTTCAACTACATCATTTGAGGCATTTAGTAGTTCTGAACATATAAGTGACTGTGATATACAGGCCAACCCCCCCTTTTTGCCTGTTCACTCTGTCACACCTGTATAGGTTGTAGCCCGGGATCCATATTTCATTGTCCAAGTGATCTCTTATGTGGGTCTCTGTGAAAGCCGCAAACATAGCATTTGACTCTGTAAGCAGTCTACGAATGTAAGGTACCTTATTGTTTGTTGCTGGCTTTAGACCCTGTATATTAGCAAAGATGAATGTAGTTGGATTGGTGGTATTGGTGGTATGGGGGGTCTTTTTTTCCTGGCTCTAATATCTGTTGTATTGGAGTGGAGGCCACTGACTGTGATTCCACTCCAGAAATGATTGCAGTTGGTGTACAATTTCTGTCATTTCCTGCCAGCTTTTTTTTCTTCCTGGCGCTAAAAAACCTCTCTCTCCGGAGTGGCTGTGGCTACCCTGATTTTGCCATGGTCTGGGTGTTCTGTGTCGCCTCGTACCCTTTAGGTGGTATGCCTGGCAATATAAGTTATAGCACTGTCTTTCCTGAATTGATGTTAAGATATTGTTAAGATATTGTTTTGTTCCAATATTCTACCCAGTAGTATTTTACAAGAATTATTTTTATTTTCCCAGTATTTCCCTGCTAATTCCTGTGTTGTATTAAGTGTTCCCTTCCAAGAGTTCTTATTCAGCTTTGTGTCCTTGTTCATGTTTTGTTTGTGTAATTAATTTTGCTTGTCCCAGTAACCATATTTTTTTCTCTCCAAGTTATTGAATTATAATTTTTAATTCAGTGTGCATTACTAATTGAGTTATTAATTTCTCTGCCATTGTCTCATTTATTCTATTTCCACAGACCTTGATATATCTCCTATGTCAAGATAGATATTTATGTTATATTATCATAACAAGTTTACTCATTAATTCCACCTGTGAGTTACCTTTGATGTTTGTACTCCTGAAGTTGTAAGTGTTAAATGTTTTCTTGTCAATAATTTTTATTCATGTTGAAGTGTTGTTTGAACAAGTTCACTCTTAAGTTTGAGTAAAGTCAGTGTTTTTAGTGAAGTGTTTCAGTAATTGTTTCATTAAGTTGTCTGCTTTGCTTGCAATTAAGAGTAAGAGTGTTCAAACTAGTTAATTACTAATATCTTTGTTTCTTTTGTTGCAAAATTTTTCCCCAGTGCAATTTTGTTGACCATATGAAGTTAGTATATGACGAAGACGAAGTCCCTGACAACCAGACTGTAGCGACTGATAATGATAATCCGTCTGACCCTGTACCTTCGACTTCTAATAGTGAGCCAGAGAAACAGCCTGAATGTCGTTACTCCTTGCGTACACGACAAGTATTAAGAAACCCTCAAGTTTCCTGTGTAAATACCAATGTAGAAGTTCCTCAACCTAGGTGTGAGTTGTCAATTGCAAAGATTTCGATCCACCCAGAGATGATAACCATTCTGCATATGTAAATCTTACCCTAGGGGTTAAATGTAAATAGACTGTATAAGTAGATGATTAAGTTTAGAGAATTTACCTACTGTGTGTTTTAGTATCAGATGTTCAGTATCTGAAAATAATTTTTTGTGTGTGTTCATGTGCCCTCCGAGTTCTGGGTTTTAACAGTATGATCCATGTGCACCGAGTCTATCTTTTCTGTTAGAATTTTCTTCTTGTAAATATATTTATTCTTCCTCAGAATCTGGAGAGTGCATGAATACAGATCGATCGATCAATTTTATCAGCTGAAATTGTAATATATGTAATATATTACAATTATATTAAGAACCATTAACTTAAGAAGTGTGATAGTAAGATCAGTTATTACTATCTATTCAGTCGCTTCAATCCTATTATAATTTTCTTGATTAGTTCTAATTTATAAATGTGTTTGCTTTGTACAGAATCACCCCAGTATCACCTGTCTGTTCAGCCTATAGAGTTGTATTGTATGCCGACACGTCATACGTAACATGGCCGACCTGTCAGTAATATGTACTGAAGCATATTGATACACTTGTGTAGTGTATTATAAGTAATTCTAGTTATATTTGTGATCCCTTGTTACTTGTGACGTCAGAAGCCCGCGCATGTGTGCTCACAGAGAGCCTCCCTCTCATTCCTGCGCTAGGCATACAACTGAACAGAAGTGGCTGGGTACTATTCCCTCTCTTACTTAATATATCCTGTCACCATCCATCCGTGAGTCTCCCTTTTACTACCTTTTATCTCCAAGACCCCCACATGATATATTCACCAGTGAAGCGTCAGTATATACGACAGTATATGCGCTCTGGTAGTGTACCATATGCTCTTCCAAGGGTTAGGAGTACATCCCGTGGGCGTACAACACGCACAGATAGTGAAAACGAAGATGATAGTGTTGCAATTGGGATGAGAAATGTGCATGCATCTGGTGGTAGTGGTGGTGCCAGGCGAGAGGCACCAGCAGTGGATCATGCTGCCACCCAAGCCGCTGACTCAGCTCAGCTACAACAAAGGCCACCCTCACCCACCCACCACACCAACTTGCACAACCACAACCTCCACAACCACCTGTCAATATCCAGTACCCACCAGAAGACCGCCAATGGGATTGGCAGGGAGCTGAGAATTTTATTCCCAATCTCCATCAGTTTGATGAAAGCCAAAGTGGAATACGCCCATCTTGTACACTTGGGAACAATGCCACTGAACTTGAATGCTTTGAATTATTCTTTTGTAAGGGGTTGGGAGCAGTAGGAGGATTAAATACTATGTTTGTTTGGGTCAGTCATTTATAGTTGTTGTTATGGAGTGGGCCATGGAGAGTACATTTGTTATTGTTACTCTGGCTTTCATTAACTACAACCACTACAGTGGCGACGAGGATGGGATCATCAGAGCCAAGGATAGTGGGCCAATGTGGCCTGAAGTAGTAGTGATATTGGCAGCCCAGGACGTTGCAGCAGAGCGGTGATTAAGAATCTACAGCAGCAACAAGTGGCGAGCATGGCGGCGTCACAAGGAAGGTTGGAGCCGTTCGACACACGTAAGATTTCTTTGGAGCTTTGGCTAAGCTTGTTGGAAGCCAATTTTGCTCACTTAGGAATTAAAGAGCAAGATAACAAGAGCAATTTCTTGCTAGTGTCACTGGGATCAGAAACGTACAGTGTTTTAGGTAATGTGTGTGCACCAGAATTACGACACATGAAGAGTTATGACAACCAATCGCTGCACTGAAAAATTATTATGCAGTGAAACCAGCCTACCACCGCAGTTTGTTGGCTTTTCAGCACAGGAAGAAATGACAGGAGGAGTCCTTGCATGAATTATATACAGATTTAAAAGTGATGGCTGTGAACTGTACCTTTGGGGGACAATTTGACCCCATAGTGCAGGACCAGTTGTTTATGGCGGTGGTGGATGAAGTGTATTTACCTCACCTAGTTGCAGAAAATTTGGATTTGCAAAGTGTGCAGTCTGCAAAACTATTTGACAAACTTTTGAACTTGGAACAGGCATTTGTTACAGATCAGAACTCTGCTCCTGCAGTACAAATGATTAATGCTGTGAAATGTAAACATTGTGGGTTCCAGCATAGTAGTAGTACTTGTAGGTTTAAAGACTTTTTCTGTAATGAGTGTCATAAGAAAGGCCACTTGACAAGAGTGTGTAGAGAGAAATCTTCAAAAGTGTCTCCTAAGGCTGTATCAAAATCGAGTATTGACAAAAACAGGACAGCAAGGACACAGCAGTCACCGAGATATCCTAGAACAAAGTCAGTTAAGGTGCTGGATGGCGGAGATAGTTCAGCGGATGAGGAAGTGATGAGCTTATATGCCTTAGAGGATAGTGTGTTTTCCATGAAGGCAGAGAAATATGGGTTTATCATTAACAATAAAAGGTACCTTTTGAGATTGACAGTAGGGCGTCCATCTCTACTTTATCCAAAGACTGGGTAGAGGCAGTAAAGGGGCACATTGAACCATGTTCTAGGAGGGTAACTGCATATGATAATTGGAAAATAAACCTTCTGGGACAGGTGGTTTTGCCGGTAAGATATAATAACTTAGAGGTGTCACAAGTGTTTTATGTAGTGAAATCCAATAATAGTAACTTGTGTGGGAAAGACCTGATGAAAAAGGTAGGGATTTACCTTGCTGGATTGGATGAATCTACCAAAATTAACAAACTAGACAGTGCTGAAGAAATGTTAGATAATTTTAGGGTAGATTCTAGTAAACCTATCTCCAGTGTGGAAAATATTGGGTATTTTCCCGAAAGGTTATACTTTCTAATGTGAATATTCTTAATGTGTGGCTGTTGGTTCGTATTTTACTTGAGATGAAGACAGAACCATCCCGACGGTCACATGGGTACGCGGAGCTGGGTCAAGCGAGGGCAGAGAGGAGGGCAGTCAAAAAAAAAACCGGCCTACCCACCAGATATCAGGTGATGGCTCGAGGAATTTGGCGATTGCGACAGCCAAACCGGACTTAATTACTTCACTTCGTAATATGGAGTGATATCAAAGTGTGCGACGTGTATAAAGTGGGACAATCGGTCCAGGAGGCCCAGTAATAGGGTAGTAATTGGCGAAATATCGTGAATGTTGTCAA
>WNWK01056129.1:0-11086 GCA_009830355.1 Cherax destructor
ATGGCCTCACAGGGGTGGCCTCATAACCGGGGTTCAGTACGGCCTCCCTGGGGTGGCCTCAAAACCTGGTTTCCCAGTACGGCCCCACATAGGGTGGCCCAAATCTGGATTAGTAGGGCCCTACATGGGGTAGCCTAATAACCGGGGTTCATCCCCTCACATGGGGTGGCCTCATAACCTGTTCAGTACGCCCCCACAGGGGTTGGCCTCAAAACCCAATTTCGGGGCCCCCCATGGGGGCCTAAAACCTAAACAATAACAACAATAATGGAGGCGTCAGTGTAAAAGGGCCAGGCTGAGATCAACTTTATTCGTCTTCTGGAGGAAACTCAACAAAGGAAAGGAAACAAAAAAAGACGGGGCATTTGAGAAGGTTAGTTAAGTGACTTTTTGGATGGTGTTTGCTGAGTGACTCAATAATGGTTAGTCGAGAGACTCGATGATGGTTTTTTGAGACTCACGGTGATGGTTGGTGAGACCCCGATGATGGTTGTGGGGCCCCCCTTTGATGGTTGAGTGACTCACAAGTGGTTAGTTGAGTGACTGTTGCGATGATTTAGTTGAGTGACTCGATGATGGTTAATTGAATGACCCCTCAATAATGGTTAGTCAGCTCACAATGATGGTTAGTTGGGGGACTTGCGATGAGGGGTTATTGAGTGGCTTAAAATGATGGTTAGTTGAGTGACTGTTGTGATGATGGTTAGTTAAGTGACTTACAATGATGGTTAGTTGAGTGACTTACAATGATGATTAGTTAGTGACTATTGTGATGAGGGGTTTAGTTAATGACTTACAATGATGGTTAGTTGAGTGATTTTACAATGATGGTTAGTTGAGTGACTGTTGTGATTTGGTTATTTAAAGGGCTTACAATGATGGTTAGTTGAGTGACTTACAATGATGATTAGTTGGTGACTATTGTGATGATGGTTAGTTAAGTGACTTACAATGATGGTTAGTTTAGTGGCTTACAATGATGGTTGGTTGAGTGAGGGGATTATGGTTAGTTAAGTGACTTACAAGGATGATTATTGAGTGACTATTGTGATGATGGTTAGTTAAGTGACACAATGATGGTTAGTTGAGTGACTCACAATGATGGTTAGTCGAGTTACTTTTTTGTAGTTGGTTATTGGGTGATTTACAGTGATATTTGAGTAACTGTTATGATGATGGTTGGGTTGAGTGATTTTACAATGATGATTATTTGGGAGTGACTGTTACTTTGATGGTTAGTTGAATGACTTTTTCAATAATGGTTAGTTGAGTGACTTACAATGATAATTGAGTGACTGTTACAATGACAGTTAATTGACTTTTACGGTGACAGTTGGTGAATATTGCAATGACGATTTGAGTGACTTACAATGACAATTGGTGACTGTTACAGTTAGTGACTGTTACAATGACAGTTAATTGACTTTTTACAATGACGGTTGGTGGCCTGTGACAGTTGGTGACTGTTACAATGACAGTTAATTGACTTTTACAATGACAGTTGAGTGACTGTTACAATGACAGTTGGTGACTGTTACAAGGACAGCTGGTGACGCGACGTTGGTGGCTATTTATAATGACAGTTCAGTGACTGTTTGCAATGACAGTTGAGTGACTGTTATAGCGGCAGTTGGTGGCTGTTGCAGTGACAGTTGAGTAGCTGTTGCAATGACAGTTAATTGACTTTTACAGTGACAGTTGAGGGACTGTTACAATGACTGTTGAGTGACTGTTACATTGACAGTTGAGTGACTGTACAATGTAGTTAATTCACTTTTACAATGACCGTTGAGTGACTGTTACAATACAGCAGTTAGTGACTGTTACAATGACAGTTAATTGACTTTTACAATGACAGTTGAGTGACTGTTACAATGACAGTTGAGTGACTTACAATGGAAGTGACTGTTACAATGACAGTTGAGTATTATTACGGTGATTAATTGACTTTACAATGACAGTTGAGGGACTGTTACAATGACAGTTAATTGGCTGTTACAATGACAGTTAATTGACTTTTACAATGACAGTTGAGTATTGTTACAATGATTGATTTGGCTGTTACAATGACAGTTGAGTGACTGTTACAAGGACAACTGAGTGACTTGGCGTTTGATTGAGCCATTGTGACAGTTGAGTGACTGTTTCAATGACAGTTGGTGACTGTTACAGTGACAGTTGGGTGTTACATTATGTGACAGTTGAGTGACTGTTACAGTGACAGTTAATTGGGTAAAGCTATTACGATGACAGTTGAATGACTGTTACAATTGAGTTAGTTGAATGACTTACAATGACAGATGAATGACTTACAATGATGATTTAATTTATATTTTCCTGATAATCTCTATATTGCTAGAGGGGTTCTATAATCCCTACAGGAGAAGGAAGACTAAATAAAGTTAATAGAGAAGATGTGAAGGTAGGAAATCGATTCTCTGTTCTCAGGACAAAGTGTGCTTGAGTGGTTAGTGAGATTAAAGGTACCACTGACTCCCCTGCTAATCAAAGTAAGAATATTCTGATTGTGGGAGACTCAGGTAAGATATGGACCGTGCTTTTGCCCAACAGAGATAGGAAGGTCAGACAGAGGGTGTGCCTCCCAGGAGCTGGTGTTGGTGACATAGTCAGCAGGTTCGGATAATATTGTGTCAGGTAATGGGAACAAGCCCTATTATCTATGCTTAGTGCTGGTGGAAATGACGACTGAAGACAGGAGCTACTAGATAATAATAATAATAATAATAATAATTTTTATTTCTAGCAAATGTTACAAGTGTACAATGTCATTTCCACCAGCACTAAGACAGATAATGAAGCATTTCCGTACCTGACAATATTATCAACCTGCTGACTATGTCACCAACACCAGCTCTGGGAGGCACACCCTCTGTCTGACCTTCCTATCTCTGTTACAAAAGCACCGGTCATATATCTTACCTGAGTCTCCACAATCAGAGATATTCTTACTTTGATTAGCAATCAGTGGTACCTTTAATCTCACTAACCACTTTCATTACTCGTCCTGGAGAACAGAGAATCGATTTCCTACCTTCACATCTTCTCTATTAACCTTTTTATCTTCCTTCCTCCTGTAGGGATTATAGAACCCCTCTAGCAATATAGAGATTATCAGGAAAATATAAATTAACCATCATTGTAAGTCATTCATCTGTCATTGTAAGTCATTCAACTAACTCAATTGTAACAGTCATTCAACTGTCATCGTAATAGTCATTCAATTAACTGTCACTGTAACAGTCACTCAACTGTCATTATAACAGTCAATCAACTGTCACTGTAACAGTCACTCAACTGTCATTGAAACAGTCACTCAACTGTCATTATAACAGTCACTCAACTGTCATGTAAGTCACTCAGCTGTCCTTGTAACAGTCACTCAACTGTCATTGTAACAGCCACTCAACTGTCATTGTAACAGTCACTCAACTGTCATTGTAAAAGTCAATTAACTGTCATTGTAACAGCCACTCAACTGTCATTGTAACAGTCCCTCAACTGTCATTGTAAAAGTCAATTAACTGTCACTGTAACAGTCACTCAACTGTCATTGTAACAGTCACTCAATTTCCATTGTAAGTCACTCAACTGTCATTGTAACAGTCACTCAACTGTCATTGTAAAAGTCAATTAACTGTCATTGTAACAGTCACTCAACTGTCATTGTAACAGTCACTCAACTGTCATTGTAAAAGTGAATTAACTGTCATTGTAACAGTCACTCAACTGTCAATGTAACAGTCACTCAACAGTCATTGTAACAGTCCCTCAACTGTCACTGTAAAAGTCAATTAACTGTCATTGTAACAGTTACTCAACTGTCACTGTAACAGTCACTCAACCGTCATTATAACAGTCACTCAACTGTCATTGAAACAGTCACTGAACTGTCATTATAACAGTCACTCAACTGTCATGTAAGTCACTCAGCTGTCCTTGTAACAGTCACTCAACTGTCATTGTAACAGTCACTCAACTGTCATTGTAAAAGTCAATTAACTGTCATTGTAACAGTCACTCAACTGTCATTGTAACAGTCACTCAACTGTCATTGTAAAAGTCAATTAACTGTCATTGTAACAGTCACTCAACTGTCATTGTAACAGTCACTCAATTGTCATTGTAAGTCACTCAACTGTCATTGTAACATTCACTCAACTGTCACTGTAAAAGTCAATTAACTGTCATTGTAACAGTCACTCAATTATCATTGTAAGTCACTCAACTAACCATTATTGCAACAGTCATTCAACTAACCATCAAAGTAACAGTCACTCAACTAATCATCATTGTAAGTCACTCAACTAACCATCATCATAACAGTTACTCAACTATCACTGTAAATCACACAACTAACCATCATAGCAACAGTAACTCGACTAACCATCATTGTGAGTCACTCAACTAACCATCATTGTAAGTCACTTAACTAACCATCATCACAATAGTCACTCAACTAATCATCCTTGTAAGTCACTTAACTAACCATAATCACAACAGTCACTCAACTAACCATCATTGTAAGCCACTAAACTAACCATCATTGTAAGTCACTTAACTAACCATCATCACAATAGTCACTCAACTAATCATCATTGTAAGTCACTCAACTAACCATCATTGTAAGTCACTTAACTAACCATAATCACAACAGTCACTCAACTAACCATCATTGTAAGTCACTCAACTAACCATCATTGTAAGTCACTTAACTAACCATCATCACAATAGTCACTCAACTAATCATCATTGTAAGTCACTCAACTAACCATCATTGTAAGTCACTTAACTAACCATCATCACAACAGTCACTCAACTAACCATCATTTTAAGCCACTCAACTAACCATCATCGCAAGTCCCTCAACTAACCATCATTGTGAGTCTCTCGACTAACCATTATTGAGAGTCATTCAACTAACCATCATCGAGTCACTCAACTAATCATCATCGCAACAGTCACTCAACTAACCATCATTGTGAGTCACTCAACCATCATCGTGAGTCTCGACTAACCATCATCGTGAGTCTCGACTAACCATCATCGTGAGTCTCGAATAACCATCATCGAGTCTCTCGACTAACCATTATTGAGTCACTCAGCTAACTACCATCGCAACAGTCACTTAACTAACCTTCTCAAATGTCCAGTCTTTTGGTTTGTTGCCATTTGCCATTTGTTGAGTTTCCTCCAGAAGACGAATAAAGTTGATCTCTAGCCTGGACCTTGACACTGACGCCTCCATTATTGTTGTTATTGTTTAGGTTATGAGGCCACCCCATGTGAGGCCGTACTGAATCCGGTTATGAGGCCACCCCATGTGAGGCCGTACTGAATCCAGGTTATGAGGCCACCCCATGTGAGGCCGTACTGAATCCAGGTTATTAGGCTACCCCATGTGAGGCCGTACTGAATCCAGATTATGAGGCCACCCTATGTGAGGCCGTACTGAATCCAGGTTATGAGGCCACCCCATGTGAGGCCGTACTGAATCCAGGTTATGAGGCCACCCCATGTGAGGCCATACTGAATCCAGGTTATTAGGCCACCCCGTGTGAGGCCGTACTGAATCCAGGTTATTCAGATTCAGATTATTAATTTCTCGGTAAAAAAATACAATGTGTGTTTTACAATTAAATGACAATACAGTAATTACAAAGATGGTCGTTAGCATGCCTGGCATGCCTGGGCATGCTAGGCATTTCGGGCATACTTAATACTAGTTAATCTATATTACAAATTACATATGAATACAAATTTTAAGTGATTAAATAGATTTACAATAGTGAGGTAGTTCAGAATAATTAGATTGTACTACAAATTACAAATGAATACAAGTTTCAAATAGTGAGGTAGTTCAGAATGTTGAGATTGTAAAATTAGTAATAAGAATGGTTTTTTCTTGGCATGTTACATAGTTTCTATTAAAGCTCCTATATTGTAGTATATCAGGCAAACATAAGACTAGTTTGAGATTTATTAGACAGCAGCTATATTCGGGATTTTGTTTACTGTCCTTTGGGCAGTGTTGGAGTAGGCCATCTCATGTGAGGCAGTACTGAATCCAGGTTATTAGGCCACCCCATGTGGGGCTGTACTGAACCCAGGTTATTAGGCCACCCCATGTGAGGCCGTACTTAACCCAGGTTATTAGGCCACCCAATGTGAGGCCGTACTAAACCCAGGTTATTAGGCCACCCCATGAGAGGCCGTACTGAACCCAGGTTATTATACTGAACCAAGGTTATTAGGGAACCCATGTGAGGCTGTACTGAACCCAGGTTATTAGGCCACCCCATGTGAGGCCGTACTGAACCCAGGTTATTAGGTCACCCCATGTGGGGCTGTACTGAACCCAGGTTATTATACTAAACCCAGGTTATTAGGCCACCCCATGTGAGGCCATACTGAACCCTAGTTATTAGGCCACCCCATGTGAGGCCGTACTGAACCCAGGTTATTCGGCCACCCCATGTGAGACCATACTGAACCCAGGTTATTAGGACACCCCATGTGAGGCTGTACTGAACCCAGGTTATTAGGTCACCCCATGTGGGGCTGTACTGAACCCAGGTTATTATACTGAACCCAGGTTATTAGGCCACCCCATGTGAGGCCATACTGAACCCAGATTATTAGGCCACCCCATGTGAGGCCGTACTGAACCCAGGTTATTAGGCCAGCCCATGTGAGGCCGTACTGAACACAGGTTATTAGGCCACCCCATATGAGGCTGTACTGAACCCAGGTTATTATAATAATAATAATAATATTATTATTATTATTAAAATCAAAAGAAGCGCTAAACCACAAGGGTTATACAGCACGGCAGGGCAGGACAGGATGCAGGGAGAATAGATTGTAAGCGGGAGATGGATGATTAGTAGGGTATGGAGTACAGCAGGATAGTGGATAGTGCAAGGATAGAGGGTAGCAAGAGATCGAGGTAGAAGGGACTGAGGGAGGTGCTAGAGGTATATTTCAGAGTTTGTATAGTAAGTCAGTTTCTGTCAAAAAGTCAACGAGAGAGTCAGGATTAAAGGAGGGTCCATCAGCAAGAAGGGAAGGTAAAGAAAGGGCCGCAGAGTGAAGACGCCGTTGGAGGTAAATTCTGCGAACTCGTTGATATAGTGGGGGCAGTCCAACAGAATATGTCGAACAGACACTGGAACCTAACAATGCTTACAGAGAGGGGCAGGGAGCCTCTCCATGAGATACCCGTGCGTAAGACAAGTGTGGCCAATGTGAAGACGGGAGAGTGTAGTCTCCCAACCTCGACAATGGTGACAAGAAGGCCAGAAAATTATACTCGGTTTAATAGAATGAAGTTTCTTATTTAGCAGGTCAGACCAGCGTTGTTGCCAACGGGTGCGAAGGTGGGTAGCAATGACCGCAAAATAGTCCATAAAAGGAACACCTCTATATGAAACTGGAAGGTCACCTGGAGTCTACCTGGAGAGAATTCCAGGGGTCAACGCCCCCGCGGCCCGGTCTGTGACCAGGCCTCCTGTTGGACCAGGGCCTGATCAACCAGGCTGTTACTGCTGGCCGCACGCAGTCCAACGTACGAACCACAGCCCGGCTGATCAGGTACCAACTTGAGGTGCCTGTCCAGTGCCTGCTTGAAGACAGCCAGGGGTTTGTTGGTAATCCCCCTGATGTATGCTGGGAGGCAGTTGAACAATCTTGGGCCCCTGACACTTACTGTGTTGTCCCTCAACGTGCTAGTGGCACCCCTGCTCTTCATTGGGGGGATGTTACATCGCCTGCCGAGTCTTTTGCTTTCGTAGGGAGTGATTTTTGTGTGCAAGTTTGGTACTAAGCCCTTGAGAATTTTCCATGTGTATATAATAATGTATCTCTCCCGCCTGCGTTCTAGAGAGTACAGGTTTAGGAACTTCAAGCGTTCCTAGTAGTTGAGGTGGTTTATCGCACTTATGCGTGCGGTGAAGGTTCTCTGCACATTTTCAAGGTCAGCAATTTCACCCGCCTTGAAAATCCACTGGTGCAGCTGGTAGTGCTGCTGTTGTCATACAGAGTGATGGCTCTCTTAAAGAAATTGGAGCACGCATCAATAACTGGACCTCTACCCTTCAGACAGAACTGTTTGCCATACTCCTTGCACTCAAATGCGTCCATGTATCTAAGGTTAACTCTCTAATTGTAACTGATTCTCTGTCATCCATAAATGCTCTCAACTCATCAAGTATAACTTGTAGCATGCTCGTGTCAGAAGCCAGGCACAGGTATGGTAGGATTCTGGATAGTAGAGTCAGAGTGCACATGCTGTGGATTCCATCTCACATTGGTCTTCAGATGCATGATAGAACTGATAAATTGGCTAAGTTTTATGCTTTCAAAGAGGGGATAGATTACAATCTTGGCTTGTCAGTTAGCAGTTTCAGAACAATAATACGAAAAGAACTTCAACTGAATTTTATTGACTTAAGACTCAGGAGTTTGACACCAGTCAGTCCATCTATCATCATTCTATCATGCAGGAGGAGCCACATGTCTATGGTGCATCCAACAAAATAAGCAGACTCTTGGATGTCACTACCGCCCGCCTCCGGCTGGGTTACAAGTATCTTTGGCAGGTTAAATCACCACCACCAGATGTAGACCAAACAAGATGTAAACTTTGCCAGTTGGATTATTGTCACACCCTGCGTCATTATGTACTGGAGTGCGATAAAATTAATGAATTCAGAGACTACTCATTCAGAAATGTTCAAGATATGTCAAAGTATTTTATCCACAGTGGTATATTACAGACCATTCTGGAAAAATACCCTGACTTTGCTCCCTGTAAATAAAGCATTGACACGTGTGTGTGTGTGTGTGTGTATGTACATGTGTGTATGTGTATGTGTGTATGTATATACATGTATGCGTGTGTATGTGTATATATGTATGTGTATATGTATATGTGTGTGTGTGTGACCCAACAATTAAAATTTGCACCAATAACTCATTACAGTTGTGGCTGGGTGTAGACTAATAGATTGCTCATTGCTTTATAATTTGTTCATGAGTGCAACCATGTACAGACGTAAGTAAATTTACTTACATGATTCATTACCTTGTAACTAGTGAATTAATTACCATTGTACCTTGTTCAGCTATCAAAACTTTGGGGCCCAGTCTCTGGACCCTATATATACCTCTGTAATCTGCAAATACCTTTGTAACTTGTCATGATTGTGACCATCTGAGTTCATTACCTTTGTAACTTGCTCAGCTATCAAACTTTGAGGTCCAGTCCCTGGACCCATTATGTACCTCTGTAATCTTTTGACTACCGCCCACAGGATGGGTATGGGGTGCATAATAAAGATATCAAACTAACTTGAAAGGTGCAGTTAGTGTGCAGCAATATTCCAGCCTAGATAGAACAAGCGATCTGTAAAGTGTCAACATGGGCTTTGCATCCCTGGTTTTGAAGGTTCTTATTATCCATCCTGTCATTTTTCGAGCAGATGCAATTGCTACTTTGTTATGGTCCTTGAAGGTGAGATCCTCTGACATGATCACTCCCAGGTCTTTGACATTAGTTTTTCGCTCTATTGTGTGGTTGGAATTAGTTTTGTACTCCGATGAGATTTTAATTTCTTCACGTTTTCCGTATCTTAGTAATTGAAATTTCTCATCATTGAACTTCATATTGTTTTCTGCAGCCCATTTAAAGATTTGGTTTATGTCTGCTTAAAGTCTTGCAGTGTCTTCAACGGTGGACACTGTCATACAGATTCGGGTGTCATCTGCAAAGGAAGACACAGCACTGTGGCTTATATCCCTGTCAATGTCTGATATGAGGATGAGGAATAGGATGGGAGCAAGTACTGTGCCTTGTGGAACAGAGCTTTTCACAGTAGCTGCCTCAGACTTTACTCTGTTGACTACTACTCTTTGTGTTCTACATGTTAGAAAATTATAGATCATCTACCAACTTTTCCTGTTATTCCTTTATCACGCATTTTGTGTGCTATTACACCATGGTCACACTTGTCAAAGGCTTTTGCAAAATCTGTGTATAAAACATCTGCATTTTGTTTATCTTCTAGAGCATCCAGGACCTTGTCGTAGTGGTCCAGTAGTTGGGACAGACCGGAGCGGCCTGCTCTAAACCCATGCTGTCCTGGGTTGTGCAATTGATGGGTATCAAGATGGGTAGCGATCTTGCTTCTTAGAACCCTTTCAAAGATTTTTATGATATGGGACGTTAGCGCAATTGGTCTGTAGTTCTTTGCTATTGCTTTACTGCCCCCTTTGTGGAGCGGGGCTATGTCTGTTGTTTTTAGTAGCTGCGGGACGATCCCAATGTCCATGCTCCCTCTCCATAGGATGTTAAAAGCATGTGATAGGGGCTTCTTGCAGTTCTTGATGAACACGGAGTTCCATGAGTCTGGGCCTGGAGCGGAGTGCATGGGCATGTCATTTATTGCCTTTTCGAAGTCATTTGGCGTCGTGGTGATGTCAGAAAGGCATGCGTCTGTCAAGTTCTGTGGCACTCTCACTACACTCGGAGTGTTTGAGGGGAGAGGACGTGTGTGAGTGAGGTCCTAGGCCTTGTATCCCAGGACTGCTTACTTCACTCGACTGACAACTCATCATGCAACTCATATCGTTGGATCGCAGCTGCATTGTTGGGGAACTCTTATGTGTGAGCTGTGACTAGTGATCTACCTAGTTAAACGAAAAGTGTTGGTTTGAAGTTGTACAAGGCCTATCTTCAATACCTCTCGCCTGCCTCCTCCCCTCCTTCCTCTATTTAGAACTCAGCCATTCGCCTCTATTTACCTATGGTCTAGAGGCGGACCTTGCCTGCCCACATACTTGCCTGAGTGCCCCTGTAAGTTTTGCTGCCAGCACTCCACGATTTCTCACCCACCATTCTTAAGAATGTGTCTCCTGTGTGCATACGTGCCTGCACAAGTGTGCTAGAAGTTCTGCAAGTTTGGAGTGAGTAACTATTTTTACAAGTATTGCAGTGGTTGGTAACTCTTGAGAAGTCTGGCTCAGTCAGTGACCTTGAGAGGCACTGTATCACCTGCTTGAGACTTTC
>WNWK01056130.1:0-11085 GCA_009830355.1 Cherax destructor
AACTACGCTGTAAGTGGCCTGGCTCGCTCCCCTAGCCGCTACAACTACGCTGTAAGTGGCCTGGCTCGCTCCCCTAGCCGCTACAACTACGCTGTAAGTGGCGTGGCTCGCTCCCCTAGCCGCTACAACTACGCTGTAAGTGGCCTGGCTCGCTCCCCTAGCCGCTACAACTACGCTGTAAGTGGCCTGGCTCGCTCCCCTAGCCGCTACAACTACGCTATAAGTGGCCTGGCTCGCTAGCCGCTACATCTACGCTGTAAGTGGCGTGGCTCGCTCCCCTAGCCGCTACAACTACGCTGTAAGTGGCCTGGCTCGCTCCCCTAGCCGCTACAACTACGTTATAAGTGGCGTGGCTCGCTCCCCTAGCCGCTACAACTACGCTGTAAGTGGCGTGGCTCGCCCCTATCCGCTACAACTACGCTATAAGTGGCCTGGCTCGCTCCCCTAGCCGCTACAACTACGCTGTAAGTGGCGTGGCTCGCTCCCCTATCCGCTACAACTACGCTATAAGTGGCCTGGCTCGCTCCCCTAGCCGCTATAACTCAATTGTACAAACAAAAGTTGGAAGTTGTTGGTGTTTGTTGTAAACTTTTGTGAGTGGGATGGTTGTTGACGAGTGGTGGTAGAGGAGTGGTGGTAGAGGAGTGGTGGTAGAGGAGTGGTGGTAGAGGAGTGGTGGTAGAGGAGTGGTGGTAGAGGAGTGGTGGTAGAGGAGTGGTGGTGATGGTAGTCACTCCTGCTGAATGGCCTGGGAAACTATTGTGTAGGTTACCTGGGAAACTATTGTGTAGGTTACCTGGGAAACTATTGTGTAGGTTACCTGGGAAGCAGCACATGTGTAGGTTACCTGGGAAGCAGCACATGTGTAGGTTACCTGGGAAACTATTGTGTAGGTTACCTGGGAAACTATTGTGTAGGTTACCTGGGAAACTATTGTGTAGTTACCTGGAAACTATTGTGTAGGTTACCTGGAAACATTGTGTAGGTTACCTGGGAAGCAGCACATGTGTAGGTTACCTGGGAAACTATTGTGTAGGTTACCTGGGAAACTATTGTGTAGGTTACCTGGGAAACTATTGTGTAGGTTACCTGGGAAACTATTGTGTAGGTTACCTGGGAAACTATTGTGTAGGTTACCTGGGAAACTATTGTGTAGGTTACCTGGGAAACTATGTGTAGGTTACCTGAAACATGTGTAGGTTAGGACTGTGTGTAGGTTACCTGGGAAACTAGTGTGTAGGTTACCTGGGAAACTAGTGTGTAGGTTACCTGGGAAACTATTGTGTAGGTTACCTGGGAAACTATTGTGTAGGTTACCTGTAAACTAGTGTGTAGGTTAAGTGGGAAACTAGTGTGTAGGTTACCTGGGAAACTAGTGTGTAGGTTACCTGGGAAACTAGTGTGTAGGTTACCTGGGAAACTAGTGTGTAGGTTACCTGGGAAACTAGTGTGTAGGTTACCTGGGAAACTAGTGTGTAGGTTACCTGGGAAACTAGTGTGTAGGTTACCTGGGAAACTAGTGTGTAGGTTACCTGGGAAACTAGTGTGTATGTTACCTGTGAACTAGTGTGTAGGTTACCTGGAAACTAGTGTAGGTTACCTGGAAACTAGTGTGTAGGTTACCTGGGAAACTAGTGTGTAGGTTACCTGGGAAACTAGGTGTAGGTTACCTGGAAACTAGTGTGTAGTTACCTGGAACTAGTGTGTAGGTTACCTGGAAAATTAGTGTAAGTTACCTAGGAAACTAGTGTGTAGGTTACCTGGGAAACTAGTGTGTAGGTTACCTGGGAAATTAGTGTAAGTTACCTAGGAAACTAGTGTGTAGGTTACCTGAGAAACTAGTGTGTAGGTTAAGTAGGAAACTAGAGTGTACGTTACCTGAGAAACTAGTGTGTAGGTTACCTGGAAAACTAGTGTGTAGGTTACCTGGGAAAATAGAGTGTAGGTTACCTGAGAAACTAGTGTGTAGGTTACCTGAGAAACTAGTGTGTAGGTTACCTGGGAAACTAGTGTGTAGGTTACCTGAGAAGCTAGTGTGTAGGTTACCTGGAAAACTAGTGTGTAGGTTACCTGGGAAAATAGAGTGTAGGTTACCTGGGAAACTAGAGTGTAGGTTACCTGAGAAACTAGTTGTGAGTTACCTGGGAAACTGAGTGTAGGTTACCTGGAAAATAGATGTGAGGTTACCTAGGAAACTAGTTGTAGGTTACCTGGGAAACTATTGTGTAGGTTACCTGAGGAAACTAGAGTGTAGGTTACCTGGGAAACTAGGTGTAGGTTACCTGGAAACTAGAGTGTAGGTTACCTGGGAAACTAGAGTGTAAGTTACCTAGGAAAGTAGAGTGTAGGTTACCTGGGAAACTATTGTGTAGGTTACCTAGGAAACTAGAGTGTAGGTTACCTGGGAAACTAGAGTGTAGGTTACCTGGGAAGCTAGAGTGTAGGTTACCTGGGAAACTAGAGTGTAGGTTACCTGGGAAACTAGAGTGTAGAGTTACCTGGGAACTAGAGTGTAGGTTAAGTGGGAAACTATTGTGTAAGTTACCTAGGAAACTAGAGTGTAAGTTACCTAGGAAACTAGAGTGTAAGTTACCTAGGAAAGTAGAGTGTAGGTTACCTGGGAAACTATTGTGTAGGTTACCTAGGAAACTAGAGTGTAGGTTACCTGGGAAGCTAGTGTGTAAGCTACCTAAGAAATTAGTGTGTAGGTTACCTGGGAAACTAGTGTGTAAGTTACCTAGGAAACTAGAGTGTAGGTTACCTAGGAAAGTAGAGTGTAGGTTACCTGGGAAACTGGTGTGTAGGTTACCTGGGAAAGTAGTGTGTAGGTTACCTGGGAAAGTAATGTGTAGGTTACCTGGGAAACTAGTATGTAGGTTACCTGGGAAACTAGTGTATAGGTTACCTGGGAAACTAGTATGTAGGTTACCTGGAAAACTAGCGTTGGCGTCGATGGTTAGCGTGGTGGGTCGGTGTTTTAATTCTTCCTGCTTCACGTGTTTCCTCTGTTGTCTCACCGCCACCGCCGGCATGGCTCCGATCATCCTCACCTGCAGGGAGACAAGCAGCGTCAATCCTGGTGACTAGAGCAACAACACTGTCTCTTCAGTCCTCATGACTGGCCAATAACACAGTCAGCTCCGGTGACTGGAGCAATAACACAGTCAGCTCCGGTGACTGGAACAACAGCACCACGAGTCCCTGAGACTGGAACAACAATAGCGTCAGCCCTGGTGACTGGAACAACAATAGCGTCAAACCAGGATGCTGGAGCAACGACAGTTCTAAACAGAAAGACGTAATGATGACCTCACTGATGACAACAACATGTTCAGAGACAGTCTTCATTGTGACAGCGTTTCACTGAGCAGTCTTATCAGATCAAGCCATATAAAGATCTACACAGAGCAAAACGACGTCACAGAACAGAGTTGCTCTGCTTGTCTTTTTTTCAATACTGTCAGTCCTGGTGACTGGGGCACTAACAGTCAGTCCTGGTGGCTGGGGCACTAACAGTCAGTCCTGGTGGCTGGGGCACTAACAGTCAGTCCTGGTGGCTGGGGCACTAACAGTCAGTCCTGGTGACTGGGACACTAACAGTCAGTCCTGGTGACTGGGGCACTAACAGTCAGTCCTGGTGACTGGGGCACTAACAGTCAGTCCTGGTGACTGGGGCACTAACAGTCAGTCCGGTAATGTCTTAATATGCAGAGCGAAAAGTATAGATATTTCGAGTGCTTTCGTGATGTCTCACAATATCAAGGAACAATAAAAGTAATAAAGTTATAGGTGTCTTATAAAGCAGAGATGTCACCAGTGAGATGTTTGTCACCTCACAATAAGTGTGAACCAGTAGGCGTGTACAGCAGTGGTACATCACCGGATAAAAGAACATTCAAAATGTGATACCCATTTAGAAAGCAGGAGAGAGGTCCTTCCCTTCAAACTGCAGACCAATTAGCCTCTCCTCAACTCTGGGAAAGTTGACGGAATCAATAATTGCCGAAGCAATTTGAAGCCACCTTGAAAACTATAATTTGATCAATGAATCTCAGCATAGTTTTACAAAGGGCGTTCTTGCCTTAAAAATTTACTTTTTTCTAAATGGCATTCAAGGCGGAAGACCAAAACAAAGAATACGATATTGTATGTATGGACTTCAGTAATGCCTTTGATAAAGTTCCACATAGGATATGTTACTAGTGGTGTGCCACAAGGGTCAGTGGTGAGACCCTTGTCGTTCACCATCAACACAAACGACATTTATACGGGAATAAAAATAATTAAGTTTGCCGATGACACTAAACCAGGCAGTCAAATAATTTCTGATGTGGACACCAGAAGGCAACAGGATAGCCTGGATAAGTTGATGTTGTGATCGGAGAAATGGCAGCTGCTGTTCAATGTAGACAAGTGTAAGGTTCTGAGCCTTCGAAAAGAAAATAACTATGGGCCTTACAAACTATCAATGTTGATCTTAGTCAAACTGAATGCGAAAAAAAATTAAGAGCTCTGTTTAGCAAAATTTTAAAGCCAAGACAACAGTGCATAAGTATTTGCAATAAATCTATTAGAATTCTTGGCTTCATATCAAGATTTATATATAAGAGAAGTCCTAAGTTTATATCTCCACATTACAGATGGATAAATGCGCTCAAAAGTATACAGAGAAGGATGACGAAATTGATTCCATAAATTAAAAATCTTTCCTATGAAAATACATTGAAGACACTGAACTTGCACTCCTGAAGTGCACGAATGGAAAGATTTTATAAATAAGGGGGATATAAATAGCGTGCTGAAACTATCTAACCAAGACAGAATTCGTAGCAATGGATTCATGTTGGAGAAATTTAGATTTGAAAATGATATTGAGAAGTAGTTATTTGGCAATAGATTTGTAGACGAGTGGAATAAACTGCCAGGTAGTGTATTGAGGCAAGAACTTTGGGTAGCTTTAAATATAGACTGGACGGGTACATGAATGGGTGTGGGTTGGTGAGTTGAAGCTGTCTAGCATGGGCCAATAGACATGCTGCAATGTTCTTTCGTTCCTATGTTATGTTCTTTCTCCGACAGGACAAACCTAAATTAAACCATAAAAAATACACAACTTAAATATAAAGGAATCAATTAATATAAGATAATGAATGTGGGAAAAAGTATCACTTGTAAGCATTTTACAATTGTTAAAGTTCTAGATTATGAACCACAAAGAAATTAGCAAAATCCCCCCCCCCCGACATTCCTCTCACAGAACAAACCTAACTTACATTTTTCATATTAATCACTGAATTATACCTCAGTTCAGATTCCTACAACCAAGAATGTCCATCACAGACCACAACGCCTTCATAGTTCAGACTAGCACACACACACACACACACACACACACACACACACACACACACACACACACACACACACACACACACACACACAACACACACAGGAATGTTAGGAAGTATTTATTCAGTCATAGAGTTGTCAGGAAGTGGAATAGAGTGGAGAGTGATGTAGTGGAGGCAGGATCCGTACATACTTTTAAGAAGAGGTATGAAAAGGAGACTCATGGAGCAGGGTGAGTGACCTAGTAGCGACCAGTGAAGAGGCGGGGCCAGGAGCTATGACTCGACCCCTGCAACCACAATTAGGTGAGTATACACACGCACACACCCAGCAACTATGTGTGATCACAAAGAACAACGATACTCACACCCACTCCCCAAGTTGGTTGCCCACTCAGCCACTGCTGCTCCGCCCTCTCGCCACTCTCCTATGATTGCTTACACTCACGCATTATACATATAATCCCAAATAAACAATGAAAAATAATAAAGCTTCCCTATTATAAATGCCACCAGTAAATTTTTTGCTTGTAATGTATACAAAAATTATTTCTATGTTGACGTAATGTCAACATAGAAATATACGATATGTCAACAACACACTTGTTAATCCTATATATTACTCTACCTACACCTGTTGTTAATTATTGTAATTCTACCTTAAACAGGTCTATACTTATCAAAGAAGCTTGGAAGTGTATATTTACTTAAACAAAGCAAATACTCATCATAAAATGTAACAAATAAAGGCAATGACAAAACCAACTCAGCACTTATTTAAACATCGAAAAATCTCATAATTATGATAATTGACAATAACCAAACTATCTCACAACCTTCTCAGGTGCACACAGAATAGTATAACATGAAAACTGAAAGCGTACAATGCCTACGTACGTCAGTAAGGTTAAAAAACCTACTACTGCAGGGAACTAGGAATTCCATTAACTGACAACTGGGATAATTTCACTGGCAATCATGATATATATGCATGCAAGGACTGCATGGGGGGCAGTGTTGGTCACTTCAGTCGAAAGAGTCATTGTTAAATTGAGTAAGACTTTAAACTGCAGGAGGACAGAGGCAAGGCGAGAGGAATAAAGAGTTGTAGCACTAGGGATGGACAAATTGTCTAAACATGTTAGACATTCAGAAAACAAGATAACTCATGAAATAGTTCAAGATAAAACAGGTGTAATATGATAAAACTCATTTTTTTTAGATAAAATACGTAAATTATCGCAATTTTAACCGAAACTGCTGTTGGAATTGTATTTTATGGGAAAAGTAAACGAGATCATATTTTTTTCAAGTAGCACATATGCATATTTTAACACGATTATGATACTTTTAAACTAAATAATGTAGATATTAGTTAAAGTGAATGCGAAAAAGATCTAGGAGTCGAAGGTCACCAGAACTTTAAAGCCAAAACAACAGTGCATAAATATTCGTGACGGGTGTGACAGGTTGGATTAGGTTTCATATCTATCCACAAACAAGTAAGTTGGCAAAATACCACGACGTCTGTGTCAACACCATCAGTGAGAGTAAGAAGGAAACGTTGAGATGGCCACGAATGTCACTGGTGTTACGAGACATGGGGTGGAAACCCAACCACACCCAGCCCTCAGAAACCCCAGACTCGACATCCTCACCTGCCTCGTTACACTAACTGCCCCCTCCCTTCATTTCCTCACACCCCTTCCCTCCACACCCCTCTCTTCCCCTTCCCCCTCTCTCTCCTTTCATTGGGAAGCGCTATAATAATAATAATAATAATAATAATAATAATAATAATTTTATTTTGACATGATACAAGGTTGTACTACATAGTTCTAGGTATACATGAGGTGTCCATGCCAAAAGCCCCTAATATGCTGAGCATTGTGGGCATTCTTAAAATTAATTAACAGTAGACTACATGGTAAAAAATTTTGGTTGATAATTTACAAAATAAGTAATTGTGTATTTAAGTTGTGAAATTTGAATATACGTTGAACATAATAATTTGTTAATTGCAGCAATGCAATTAATTAAATCAGATCAAACAAATTAAAACAATTAGTTGTATTACAAGTACAGTTTATATGGCCATTAGATAAGTTACACAGAGTACAAGAGAGTGGATTATTTTATTTGTTAATGCTATAGAAACAGAGTTGGCTCAGTATGCATTATTTATAACAGGTTTTTACATTTAAGTGATTAATCAACTTTGTTGGTAATGTTAAATATTGTGCACTTAGGTTTGGGTGAGAAGGTCTTTTTTTAGCAGCGCTTTGAACTGAAGTACAGGCAGGTTTTTTTTTGGCAATCACAGGTAATGAATTCCAAATTTTCGGGCCTTTTATATGCATTGAGTTTTTGAATAGTGTTAGATGGACACGGGGAACATCGAGGAGTGATCTGTGTCTAGTGTTATGGTCATGTGTCCTGTTAAAGTTGGTAAGTAGAAGTTTGAGTGGTGGGTTAATATTTGCATAGAGTGTTCTATGTATGTAATAGGCACAGTAAAAAGTATGGATGTCTTGTATGGTGAGTAAGTTTAGATTTTTTAATATTAGTGGAGTATGTTGTCTGGAGTGTGAATTTGTTATCATTCTAACTGCAGCCTTTTGTTGTGTTATTAGTGGTCTGAGATGAGTTATTGATGTTGAGCCCCATGCGCAGATTCCATAGGTAAGGTAGGGGTAAATGAGTGAGTGATATAGGGTGAGGAGAGCTGGTTGTGGAACATATTACCGTATCTTGGATAGTATTCCCACGGTCTTTGATACTTTTTTGAAAATTTGTTGTATATGTGTATGAAATTTGAGGCCACTGTCAAGATGGATTCCTAAGAATTTTCCTTCTGTGAGTTTTGTGATAAGGGACCCGTAGAGGTCACATATCACTTGCATAATTCAAGCTTGATCCACTGCAAAGGCCAGTTGCGCCAATTACGTAAATCAAGAGCCCTTCAACAGTATCAAGGAACTTCCCATGAAGGAAATGTGGATCAGTTGCTTGTGGTTGATGCTAGGATCAGTAAGCATCATTATGGCTGATGCTACTCAGTAAATATAATTGTGGTTGATACTAGACTCAGTAAACGTCATAGTAGTTAAAGCCAGACTCAGTAAACATCATTGTCGTTGCTGGTTGAAACATGTGCGGGTTGGAATAAACCCAGAAGATACATAAACACGTGTTCATCTGTTGGGGGGTTTATTTAAACACTGACAAGTGTTTACTACACTTCAAAGTTTCCAGTCATGTGAAAATCTGTTTACACTTGTGTGAAAGTTTGTGTACATGGACCCAAATCTCCCAACAAGGAAACAATAGTTAATAGTTCAAGTTGCGTCTATCTCAGCAAACTGTGTTGGATAACTGTGACCATTATTCAGTATTTGGGTAAACATTTCCTAAACACTGTAAACATTAATATTCATCAGTGGATATAAGCCTAAATATTAATTTAGGGAGGTCTTAAAGAGTCATCATGAAATGATAGAGAATATAAATATTAGACTGTTAACTTTGGGAACGAAATTATGTAGTAGATATTGGAATATTACTGGAACTGAGGTGAGGTGCTGAAGGCAGCTTGATGTCAAGCCATTGTTGTTTGAGAGAGGCACGTGAGTGAAGGCTTCTGGAGGAGCTTTTATTCAGTACGTGTCAGCACCCGAAGTCTTCAGCTCAGGCCACAAAATACCTACCTGGCACAGCTGCAGGAGCAGTGTAGAGGCCACCTGAGAGCTATTTAAAATGAACACAGCCAGTGTACGCAGTGCCGGATTTAGGTGGTGGGGGGGCCCCTTGCATTAAATAGGTCTAACTATTGGTTAGAAGACTTTTAAGTTTATCCTTGGAAAGCTTTCGCCACTCAATGTACGTACCATCCTCTTAAGATCAAGAAATGAAACAATAAATTTGATTTATAGTGTATTTTAGCAACGTTTGGGTTCATTTGCAAGTGTAACTCAAAAGTGATGTGTAGACTTATGAGGAGTTATCTTCAATCAGATAAAATATTATAGGCCAGGTACATTCCGTGCTTTTTTGATTGAAAAGTCTCTGATGACTCCATCAAAATCCAACGAGCTCAGGATGTCAGATTCTATGTTCATGACCATCAGGTTCACAAGCCGCCCTTGCTTCATGCTCGTTCGTAGCCGGTTCTCACTACCACACTTGTTCACATACTGACCACGATCAAGCAGTCATTCATACTGCAGCGCCCTGCACACCCAGGATGATGTGCTGTGAGTCGTCCTCGTGTCATGCAGCTGATGATGCGCTCGCACCGATGATGTAACACCAGCGATCAGATGACTCAACATGACAATCCCACCACAATTCAAACTCTTGCAAACATTTTCTCTTTTTGTGATCTATTCAATTTTCAGTATAATGTGTCATAATATTTTTCATCTTTTGGTGGGGGCCCCTTCTGGTGGGGGGCCCGGGGCCCGGTGTCCCTCCCCTAAATCCGGCCCTGAGTGTACGCTAACTACCCGTCAGTGAGAAGTATATGGAATTGAGGGCATTCCTAGTGTGACCATCGTATTTCTTGTGTAGTCAAACATCTGCATACTTGATCAGGCCGGTTAGGTGAGGGGTTGGAACACCACTTAGGGTAGGATATTATTTAGTTCTTGCCTATAACAAGCGATTGTTCATGTATTATAGAATATTTGCTGCTAGCTTTGGGTATGCAAGAAGTTGTTAACCTTGCCACTAGGCTACTCTCACCAACCTTGAGTTATATCAACCTGGGGATAACGATACCTCGTAACATTTGCTTTTGAGAAAGCACAAGTGATGATGGTGTCTAGGCAGCATAATGTCAATGCTGAACCTGTGGTAATAATGAATAAAAGAATGTTGGAATACGGGAATGAGGTGGATATTCTACATGTGAAATTTTATTCAAACATATTTACGAAGAATCACATGATAAATCTTGTAAGCAGAGTAGCCAAGAAATAAGCCACTAGTAAGTGCACTCTCACCTTAAATATTCTCCAACTTCTTGGATTGGTTTCCTTTCCCCCTTCCCTCTCATATGCGACTTTTGGACAGAATAGAGAAACGTATAAGAGACATTTCTCATCTGGACCCAGTTTCGTTGGATATGAACCTTTATTCCATACGACGGGCAGCAAACGGTACCCACACTCTGTATCTTTCTCAAGAATATAACTTCATCTGTGATCATTCCTTCCTAGAATGACTCTAGTTTGGAACATGATCATGCAACATTCAAACATTAATGAAGTAAAGTCAAGTGACCAAATGAAATCTTTGACCCACAGCTGATTACTACGTCATCCTGTTCCCTATTTGTATGTTCCATGAACATCAAGACATTATTGTTTATATGCTGTACATAATTATGGTAACATATTACATCTAGTGGTAAAGATTTTGAAATGCCTAATTTCGGTATAGATTTATTAACAACAACAATACATATTTATTTAAAATCTTCCTCTTAATGTGATGGATAATTGCACTTTCAGTGTTGAAAGATATATATATATTATATATATAGACTCAACAGGGTAACTAGGAATCCCAGGGCAGCTAGTTTTCTGTTCCAGCGACTCAGCGCTGCTGTTCAGAGGGTAATGCATGCTGTATTCTGGGCACGCCCCCGGGAAAAAGCTGGATGAGATTTTTCCTTTTAATCCCGTGACAAACATGTAACAATAAAATTTTTAGAAGTAGTGTACAATCTGCCAGT
>WNWK01056131.1:0-11085 GCA_009830355.1 Cherax destructor
AGCCTGGTTGATCAGGCTCTCGTCCAACAGGAGGCCTGGTCACAGACCGGGCCGTGGGCGTTGACCCCTGGAATTCTCCCCAGGTAGACCCCAGGTAGAATTGTGGTTTGGGCCTTTAACTGACCATATGCCATCCGGTGATAGTGGGTAGTTCCGGATGGTTTAGCTTCCATGGGAGTCGACCAGTATTGTCCAGACTCAAATTTAACATCCTTCAGGTATTGTTCCTAGTGAAGAATCATCTGGACTTTCTTCATTTACATTAATCCCGATACTGTCCAGTTCCCACAACTTGTGTACTGGTTCAACGGCATTCTCTATAGAAGAATATGTACTCTGGGGCGGCGTTTCGTGCGTAAGACACACAGTGACTGCATTATGGCTTCCCCCAGTCATTCATTACTGCGGGGAAGCCGGCCATAAATGACATGGCCTGCACCCGTGTTGAAAGGGTGACTCCCACCTCTTCGTCCACCCTTCACAAAGGCTGCATAATAGTCGCTGCCTATTAATACCCTATTGGCCCCACCGAGTCATTATTGACCACAGAGGGTGCCAGTTTCACATTATTCTGTGGGGTCTCTGCTTGGTGGCATTAAGACCCACAGTGGAGATCTTCTCCGGTAGTCTATCCACGACTACTGCATTAACTTGGGTCTTCTCTCTGCCCAGACCGACGTTTATATAAACCATGTCATATGACTGGGCCCTTTTATCTGAGAGAAAATCCGACAATTTTAATGTGGTAGGACCCCCCTTCGTACCTTCATCCCATTAAGGCAACTGCGCTTTATGAAAGTACGTTGTGATCCCTGATCTAACAACGCTGTTACAGTCTTGGATTTACGCCATTTATCTTTAACTGTCATGTCCAACACAGGTAGTGCTACTTCAGCTAAACCATTACGAACGTTAGCTGCAAGTTTTACGTGCGCCACTGTAGTGTCGGGGTGATTATCCTTACCATTACTAGGATTACGCCAGCTCTTACACATCACTATGTGGTGCCTGCCATTATTGCATTGGTGACAAGTATTCAGTTTGGTCTGGCAATCCCTCACATTATGATTACCAAGACATCGAATACACCAGTCCAGCTCATCCAATCTCTTCACTTTCGCATCCCAAGAATTATAGGTAACGCAGAGTTTAGAGAGATGGGTTTCATTACAGAAGAGACAATCTCTCTTCTCTTGGCTCGACAGCTTACCCCCCCGGGTTACCCTTATTGGGGTGTTTATTCTTTCTGTCTTGTTGTGACGAACCACTATTACTGGTCCCTGTCACTTGATATGTGCCAACATAACCCCTTTTAGTGGTTGGGTTGTAACTATTACTATTGGGATAATTTTTCCCTTTGTGGAACTTAGTTGATGACTCAACGTCACTAGGACCAGTATTCTTAAAGGTAGTGGGCTGGCTAGTTTGCAACTGAACAATTAATTCTTGCAAACCGTCCTTATCTCTTCCAACCCGAAGTAAGCCTTGTGGTACTTGTTAGATAACCACTCTATCGTCTTATGGTTCAATTTAGCTCGTAGACTCGAGAGACTGAATATAGATTTCAAAGGACCTCTACCAAGCATAAACCAGAATAGGTATTTCCTTAACATAGTAGATGAATATTCTAGGTTTCCTTGTGTGTTCCCTGTGCAAATATGACTGCTTCAACTGTCATCAGTTGTCTTTCCCAGTTATTCGCTATTTTTGGTATGCCGCCTATATCCATTCAGACAGGGATCCTCGTTCATGAGTAATGAACTTCAGGAGTTTTTGGCTAACAAAGGGATTGCTTGCAGCAGAACAACAAGCTACAACCCTCAAGGCAATGGTCAAGTGGAGCGGTTCAATGGTACTATATGGAAGTCAGTTACAATGACACTGAAATCTCGCAATCTACCGGTTCAACACTGGCAGACTGTCTTACCTGATGCCCTTCACTCTATTAGATCATTGCTGTGCACAGCTACTAATGCTACCCCTCATGAGAGACTCTTCAACTATTCACGTCGTTCCTCTACGGGAGCCTCCATGCCCACCTGGTTATGTCACCCTGGACCCATTCTCCTGAAGAGTCACCGTAGGATGAACAAGACGGATCCTTTAGTGGAAGAGGTAGAGCTCCTACAAGCTAATCCACATTATGCCCACATTCGCTACCAAAATGGTGAAGAGACTACTGTATCTACAAGACACTTAGCCCCAGTTAAAACCAATGTTAGTGCGGGATCTCAAGATACACCAATAGATGTTGCGAAATATGCTTCGGTTTCTCCAGGGAAGCCTTTTCAGGCTACCCCTATTGAAATAGAGGACGCCGCTCCAGCAGATAGTCAAACCCCGCTAGAAAATACCGAACCCGGTGAAGAGGCTCAAGGGCTACGAAGGTCTGGACGTACACGTCACCCACCTAACCGTTTGGAGGATTACTGTATCTGATATTTTAGAAGGGGGAGATTGTAGTGATACCGCTCTTGTGGGGAGCCGCAGTAGGACACAATACTGCACCACCTCAGGGGCCCCTTACAATAACAACAAACAGTACGACGATGGCCCAGCATGGCGTGTGGTCTCTCTCTTACACAGATACATTCGTGATGCAGATTACATGGTAAGCTTAAACATGTCGCCAGTAGCTATAGCTTTTCTGAGGACATATGCACCTTACATCACCTGTCCTGCAGCAGCAGTCATTAGATGTATTTTCTTCTGTTGCAGACATGTACCATGGATTTTGTGTTCAATAAAGCCTAGGAATAAGGCCTGTGTTTTTATCACAACAGACAAATAGATAAATTAAAACCTAACAAATCCCCAGGCCCTGATGAACTGTATGCAAGGGTTCTAAAGGAATGTAAAGAGGAGCTTAGCAAACCTATGGCTAATCTTTTCAACATATCACTGCAAACTGGCATGGTGCCAGACAAGTGGAAAATGGCAAATGTAATACCTATTTTCAAAGCAGGTGACAGGTCCTTAGCTTCGAACTATAGACCAATAAGCCTAACCTCCATAGTGGGAAAATTTATGGAATCAATAATTGCTGAGGCAATCCGCAGCCATCTTGAAAAGCATAAATTATTCAACGAATCTCAGCACGGTTTTACAAAAGGGCGTTCCTGCCTTACAAATTTAATAACTTTTTTCACTAAGGTATTTGAGGAGGTAGATCATGGTAATGAGTATGATATTGTGTATATGGACTTCAGTAAGGCTTTTGATAGAGTCCCACATCAGAGACTATTGAGGAAAATTAAGGCACACGGAATAGGAGGAGAAATTTTTTCCTGGATAGAGGCATGGTTGACAAATACGCAGCAGAGAGTTTGCATAAATGGGGAGAAATCAGAATGGGGAAGTGTCACAAGCGGTGTTCCACAGGGGTCAGTATTGGGCCCCTTGTTGTTCACAATCTACATAAACGACATAGATGAGGGAATAAATAGCGACATAAGCAAATTTGACGATGACACCAAAATAGGCCGTCCAATTCATTCAAATGAGGACATTAGAGCACTCCAGGAAGATTTGAATAAACTGATGCAGTGGTCGGAGAAGTGGCAGATGCAGTTTAATATAGATAAATGCAAAGTTCTAAATATTGGACAGGACAATAACCATGCCACATATAAACTAAATAATGTAGATATTAATACTACTGATTGCGAAAAGGATTTAGGAGTTCTGGTTAGCAGTAATCTAAAACCAAGACAGCAGTGCATAAGTGTTCGCAATAAAGCGAACAGAATCCTTGGCTTCATATCAAGAAGCATAAATAATAGGAGTCCTCAGGTTGTTCTTCAACTCTATATATCCTTGGTTAGGCCTCATCTAGATTATGCTGCACAGTTTTGGTCACCGTATTACAGAATGGATATAAATGCTCTGGAAAACGTACAGAGGAGGATGACAAAGTTGATCCCATGTATCAGAAATCTTCCCTATGAGGATAGACTGAGGGCCCTGAATCTGCACTCTAGAAAGGCGTAGAATTAGGGGGATATGATTGAGGTGTATAAATGGAAAACAGGAATAAATAAAGGGGATGTAAATAGCGTGCTAAAAATATTTAGTATTGACAGGACTCGCAGCAATGGCTTTAAGTTGGATAAATTCAGATTCAGGAAGGATATAGGAAAGCATTGGTTTGGTAATAGAGTTGTCGATGAGTAGAACAAACTCCCGATTACAGTTATAGAGGCTAAAACGTTGTGTAGTTTTAAAAATAGGCTAGATAAATATATGAGTGGGTGCGGGTGGGTGTGAGTTAGTCCTGACTAGCTTGTGCTACTAGGTCAGATGCCGTGCTCCTTCCTTAAGTGAATGTAACCTGACCTGGCTGGGTCGGGGCATTGGCTTAAGCCGGTGGGAGACTTGGACTTGCCTCGCATGGGCCAGTAGGCCTGCTGCAGTGTTCCTTCTTTCTTATGTTCTTATGTTAACACAATAAGTGTCAGGGGCCCAAGATTGTTCAACTGCCTCCCAGTATACATCAGGGGGATTACCAACAAACCCCTGGCTGTCTTCAAGCAGGCACTGGACAGGCACCTAAAGTCGGTACCTGACCAGCCAGGCTGTGGTTCGTACGTTGGACTGCATGCGGCCAGCAGTAACAGCCTGGTTGATCAGGCTCTGGTCCAACATGAGGCCTGGTCACAGACCGGGCCGCGGGGGCGTTGACCCCTTTAATTCTCTCCAGGTAAACTCCAGGTAGGTGTTAACACAAGAATCTACTTAAGTATCTAGGTGTTAACACTCAAGTATTTACTTAAGTAGGTACCTAGGTGTTATTACTCCATTACCTACTTAAGTAGTTGCCTAAGTGTTAACACTCATGTACCTACTTAAGTAGGTATGTAAGTGTAACAATTAAGTAGGTAAATAGGTGTTAACACACAAGTAACTACTTAAATAGGCACCTAGGTGTTGAGACAAGTACCTACTGAAGTACATACCTACTTAATTAAGTACATATGTGTTGTGAATTGTCCTGGGTAAAATGACCTAAAATGCGGTTTTTTTTTTTTTATATTTTATTTAAAAACACATATATACATAACAATCCAATAAATGCCCAAGAATAAATCAGGCTCATATAAACAAAAACAAGCAAACAGAACATAAATAAACACATCTGTCAATATATCCTATAATAAGAACCCGTGCCAAAAGCACATAAAAAAAAACCAAAAAAATGTCCATCCTACTACCTATCCTAGCTAAATTTTCTATACAAGAACATAACACACTGTCAATGAAACTGTACACACACTGTCTCAAAAACACCGTAAAAATAAACCTTTGGTTACATATCCTTCTTCTTCCCTACCACAAAACGCAGTACAAAGGCATGAAATAACATAAACCTTAAACTTTCTGCCTATAAAACAGTTGTTGCACAATAACACATAAATACAACTGACCCCCGTAACAAGGGTCACACCACATCATCATCTTAAATAGAAATACATTAACATCAACTTCATTCCCAAAACCCCGCTTACGAAGAATGTCAAATAACATATTCCTATCCACACTGTCATAAGCCGTTTCCCAATCAAGCCCTAAGACCCCACCCCCCTCTCGACCCTCAATGAATGCCCTAATCCTACCATGCCCATTCCCCATACACCTCCCCGGTATCCCATACTGACCACGCTCTATGATCGAATCCAAAACCTTTTTAACCCTATTACCCAAAATCCTTGCAAAGATTTTGTAATCCGCACATAAAAGTGAAATAGCACTGTAATCCCTAATCGTTTCCACCAATTTCCCCTTAGGCACTAAAACCACAACTCCAGTGCGCTGATCCTCACCCATATACCTTACTTCCTTCAAACAATTGAAAACTTTTGTCAAACATTCCTTCAACACTCCCCAATGTTAGTTTAATATCTTTATTATGCACCCCATACCCATCCTGTGGGCGGTAGTCAAAATATTACAGAGGTACATAATTGGTCCAGAGACTGGACTCCAAAGTTTTGATAGCTGAACAAGTTACAGCGGTAATGAACTAGATCTGGTCACAATCATGACAAGTTGCAAAGGTAATGAGCTCAGGTAGAGCTGGTCACAATCATGACAAGTTGCAAAGGTAATGAGCTCCAGGTAGAGCAGGTCACAATCATGACAAGTAGCAAAGGTAATGAGCTCCAGGTAGAGCTGGTCACAATTATGACAGTTACAAATTTAATGAATCATAAACACGTCCATACATGGTAAACAAATGACAGAGTAATGAGCAATATTCTAGGGAATGCATCCATTGCCCCAACAACATATGTTGCAAGGTGCCTGTCCCTCTTCGGCAGGACAGCCAGACAGCCATTGCAAACAGCAGCAGGTTGCACCAGGATCTGCTGCTTGCAGGAGCACCATCGCTAGCAGCCCGAGGGAGAGCAGCCCTGGGGACGTGTCAACGTCCTGGTGGAAGCTAGTTTGATTGCAGATCCCAGGTGGACGCCAATTTGATTGCAGATCCCAGGCCCTCCGTCCGCTGAGAGGCGCTGCTGGCCGCTCCCACATGGAGCCCCCGGGCTCCAAGACATCCACCGTGCGCACGGATGCCGAAGCCTGAGGAACCGAGTGCACACCGCCTGTGGCACACCTGACAGTTGCCTCGTAGTCGAATTCCACGGCGCTGTCCCTGCAGTAGAAGCTCCCGCGATCCCCGCACACCCCCCCGCCATCGCCGACGCTGGGAGTTGGGTGGGTGAGGAACAGGGGTGGGTTATGAGAGGGTCACTGTTCACCAAACACTGGGCAGCCAATACACCCCGCCCCCTCCCCCCCGGCAGGCGTGGGGGAGGAGGCACTGTTTGCTCCCGCCTGACTTGGGACACTCTCAGCCCCAACCCTCCCAAACTGCACAAACTTCCACTGTTTACGCTGAAACGATGCACTGGGATGTCCTCTCGCTGCTTTGGAATCTTCCCAGACAATTCACACAGAGTCCTGTTCAGTCGTGACCTGGTCAGCCTCTTTGATCAGGAGCTATCCTTGAAAATCCCGGAGCTAGCCCGCCAAACGCTCAGCCTCCATTGCTGTGAGTCGATGTCTGACTCCCCAATGTTGAACATAAAAATCACTAGGTAAGCCATCGACTCCCGGCGCTTTACCCATCTGCATCCCCTTTACCGCGAACCACACTTCCTCCTCAGTTATACTAACCTCCATACCTTTCCTCTCCTCCTCACTAATCCCTACCTGTATACCCTCCAAAACTTCCTCTTTCGCCTCCACCTCCTCCAACCTCAGGTCTAGATACCGCCGAAACCAAACATCCACAAACCCACTCATACCCTCTGTCGACCGCAGTACCTGTCCCTCCGTATACCCACCTAACTCCTCGTTCACCTTCAATTACGTCATCGTCATACCCTGCCTCCTCTTTCGAAATCCACGCAAGACAGTCAAAGACAGTTTGTGTCCCCACAGCACATCCTCAATACCTGCCCTCACTCTGATAGCCTGGAATCTCTCATTCTGTATATCCTTCAACTGGCCCCTGAAAACCTCTATGTCCTCCAGTGAGTAACGCACCCCCCTCACATAACAATCCCGCAACTGCCCCTCCAAATACCTCTGCAGGCCATAACGCAATCGCTCCTGCTCTCTACCTTCACGTTTATAAAAATCCTGAATACCCACTTTCGCCACTCCCTTCCACCAGCCCACCACATCTTCCCGGTCCTTCCCATCATTCCACATCCCCTCCCACTCCTCAAAACTCCTCCTACACAGTTCCCCCTGCAATAAGCCCACGTTAAGCTTCCAATAACTAGCATATGTTCTAACAGCTCCCTCCCATCCCAACACTGCCAACACACCCCTGTGATCGGAAAACCCAACATCAACGCAATCCACACCCTCCACTATAACATCCCTCGACACATACACGCGATTGAGTCTTGCAGCATAGCCCCTACGTATGAACGTATGTTCTATATGCCACCCGCCGCCCCCTACCTCATCTCTGACCCCTGCCGCACCCAAAACATCACGCAAAACCCCCAACTCACACCCCGCCCCTCTCGGTTCCACATCCCTCTTCCTAATCACACAATTCCAATCCCCTGCAATAATAGTCACAACCGGCAACCCACGTAAGAAATATATCAACTCCTCTCTCACAAACTCTTCCTTAGTTCTTCTACAACTTATAGCCGGCATATAAACTCCCACTCTGACATTCCCCCATAAACCCTCAACCCCTTGCACCAATAACTCATTACAGTTGTGGCTGGGTGTAGACTAATAGATTGCTCATTGCTTTATAATTTGTTCATGAGTGCAACCATGTACAGACGTAAGTAAATTTACTTACATGATTCATTACTTTGTAACTAGTGAATTCATTACCATTGTACCTTGTTTAGCTATCAAAACTTTGGGGCCCAGTCTCTGGACCCTATATATACCTCTGTAATCTGCAAATACCTTTGTAACTTGTCATGATTGTGACCATCTGAGTTCATTACCTTTGTAACTTGCTCAGCTATCAAACTTTGAGGTCCAGTCCCTGGACCCATTATGTACCTCTGTAATCTTTTGACTACCGCCCACAGGATGGGTATGGGGTGCATAATAAAGATATCAAACTAACTAACCTTACCACCCTCCCACCCCCCCCTCTTCCCATGCCAACAACCGAAAGGGACTGGTCACACGTATTCCTATAGCCACCCCTCCCTTGAAACTACCCGCATAAACTGTAAACCCACTTAACGTCAAATCTCTCCCCAACCTATAATTATGCTCTTGCAATATACACACATCCACATTTAAACGTCTTAACGTCACCTCTGCCCATTTACGTTTGACCTCCGCTCGGAGGCCATTTACATTCATCGTTGTACTAGTAACTGCAACCTCACAATCTTATATTTCTCACAAAACTGATTGTATATCAATGTAATTAATTTCAAAATTGTATATTAATGTAATTAACTGCATATTTGTTCTAATAATCTGCTACCTCACTATATTAAATTTCCCACTAAATATAATTGTATAACCTATTTTTTACTATATATATATCTTTTAACTTATCTGTAACCATTTACTTTTATTTTTTTATTTTTTTTATTTTTAATACATATCTATCATTACCATTTCCCAACCCTAACTATTTACAGTATTAGTAATTACTTTTTACTAGAAATTTAATTATAACCTTTTCACTATTGTTTTTCTTTTTATATTCTTATAATCAAACAACTACCTCATTGTGTATGTGACTTAGTTTATATTTTTTCTTATAAGCTAATACCAAATAAGTGCAATTATTTACTCATACTTTTAAATACCATTTTACTATAAGCAAATTTCAGTCACTTTATTTGCTTAATTCTATTCTTATATTCAAACAACTACCTCATTGTGTATGTGACTTACTTTATATTTCCTTTATAAGCAACTACCTGATAAGTGCAATCATTTACTTATATTTTATAAATACCTTTTACCATTAGCCAACTTCAGTCACTTTATTAACTTAAATTTAATCACAACTAGTTTTAATATTAGTCAAAATAATTTTTACTATTAGTTCAATAGCTCTTTGCATTCATTGACCTCTTATTGCCTTTCATAAACTAAAAGTTTCAACCAGTGCAATATTGAATCAAAAATGTCTTTTTCCATATCAATTTAATACTAGTCATTGAAGTTATTCTAACCATTCATTAGACAGTTAACTTAGTATATCATTAACATTTCTCAAATATCCCATATCACTGTAAAAAAAAAAAAAAAATTCCTGTAAACACTTGCACATAATTGTTTTAATCCATTAGCAAGTAAGACTTTAATCTAATACCATATCATTAAGTTTAGCATAATCCATTGTTCTCAAGTCTAGTTATAGAATCACACTAAATCCTATGATTACAGGCATTGATCCTGATATCAACCTATTATTAAATGACTTACATGACTCCAACAGCAACTGTAACTATTACACAGCTGATCAAGCAAAGACATTACTCAGAGCCATCAATAACCTAACTATCTTTAATTACAATGTTAGATCTTTGAGCAAACATTATGATAACCTCACAGCACTACTCCAATCCCTACAGACCAATATGTCAATCATCACGCTCACTGAGACCTGGCTAAAGCCTGATACTACAGGTGTATATGCCATCCCAGGTTACACAGCCATTCACAACTGTAGGACAGACCAGCGAGGGGATGGAACTGCAATATATTATACAGATCAACTCGAATGTATCAAACATCCGCCACTTTAGTGAAAAACTAGGAAACCTGATAATCGATTCACGCCTTAACAAAGATCATTTGCTGCTCACACGAGATTTCAACATAAATCTCCTACATGACCAGGACCCACAGGTAACTGAATTCACAAACACTATGAGCAACTGCTTATTACTACCAACAATATCAAAACCTACAAGAATCTCCGAGAATAGTACCTCGTTACTAGACCACATCTGGACTAACACAATATCCCCTCTAAAATCAGGCATAATCACAGAAAACACCACAGACCACTACCCTACCTTTCTCATAACTAACCTAGGCATTTTGCCCCAAGAAATTGCAAAAGTTACCTTCAGACTACATAATGAGTCAGCTGTTAATAATTTTATATCAGCTATGACGAACATTGACTGGCTTAATGAATTAGAAACACATTCAGATACTAATGAATGCATCAAGAATTTTCTTAAAAAAACACACAACCTCTATAACAGACATTGCCCGAAAAAAACTAAACAGATCACAGCTAAGAGACTTAACAATCCCTGGCTAACACCCAGCATCCTTAAATCCATAAACAAGAGGCACCAATCCTGGGCAGGCCGAGACATATGGACGAGTCTCCTCACACCCACTGTCCCTGTTAACCTTCAGTGAAAAGGTACCTGGGAGTTAGTCGATCGTTGTGGGTCGCATCCTGGGGAATGGTCACGTACTACAAACTACTGAGAAAATCGAATGTCTCTCAACTGACCTAATGATGCACTATCTGTGCCCAAAGTACTACGCAACAAACCACTCGCCGCAAGGCAGAACCAAACCTAACCTAAAAGGGTGAGAGGCGCCCTG
>WNWK01056132.1:0-11085 GCA_009830355.1 Cherax destructor
ATGTGGAAGGGGGGAGGGGGGGAAAGGATGGAGTAGTATCCCAGTTTTTGGGAAGGGGGAATCCCCCAAACACTGCAGGTACCAAGTTTTTTTCGGGTTAAATTTTTTTTTTTAATGCCAGGGGGAAAACCAGTTTTGGGAGTCACTGGACCCCTCTCTCAAAAAAAACCTGCCCAGGAGCATGCCTGCATGCTACCCCCCCCGGCATGAATCCCACCCCCCCTGCATGCCTGCTCACCCCCTGCATGCCTGCAAATCCCTGCATGCCTGCTACACCCCCCTGCATAAATGCTACCCCTCCCTGCATGAATGCTACACCCCCTGCATGAATGCTATGAATGCGATGGTAGAATATTTTTTTACCATACAGCCGGGCCCAGCTCAGTGATACGCCTCCACTTTCTTTTTTATCTCCTTTCAGTTCTACTGTTTTTGACCCCTTTTTCCCACAGGGTTTTAAAGGGAGCTTTTTTGGGACCCATGGTAGCTTATTTAGCAGTTGCAAGCACAAAAAACAGGGAATAATGACAATATACTGGGTATAAAATGCTGGGTGGGGGGGTGGTGGTGGCCCGCTTGAAAAACAAAAAAGACACGTGCCCCCGGGAGTGCCCGCACAGCTGGGCCACACGGGCCCCGGTCGGCAAAAATACGTAACCGGGAGTAGATCATAAAGGAGTCAATATTTTGATGAAAAAATGTATGCAAACCCAATTTTTATGGGGTACCCGATCCATTGCTAACGGGGTACCACTGTATTCCAATTAAAATGCTTATCTTATATTGAATTAAATGTTTAAATCTAATATATTTTTTTTTATTTCAGATTATTAATTTTGCCCCGAGGCTGCAAAAATTTCCCACCAGACATATTTTCATTTTTCCCCCAACCCCACCTTGGATTCCAGGAGAAACTTTCCCCCCTTTTTGAAGTGTTCTTTTTTGCTTTTTTTGGCTGCAAATTTGGGAGCCCAAATTTTTTCCCCACAATGGCAACACAGCTGCATCTGTCCCAAATTGGCCATAGTGTCCAAATGTCAGAAATTACCCCAAAATGAAGACTTTAAAGCAGTGGTACCCCGTTTGGGCCCCAAATTCGTTCCAGAAGGCTTTTCCCGGGGGGTTTCTGAGCAATTTGTTCCCATAAGGAATAATGTAAATTAGATTAGTCCGTTTCAGCCCCCCAAAAAACTTAAAAAAAAGCACTTACAAAAAACACTTAAATAATTTGTTATCACTGTTATCTAGACTAACTCGGGGGGGAACACTGGTAGTAGAATGGTAGCGTAGGTGAAGTGATAGGGCCCGGAACTAGGCTTGGATTTATTGTTGAATGGGGCAAAAGGGTAGGGGGGTACAGAGGGTATGTGAGAGCCCGGGAAGCCACCCTGGGTGGGACCTGTTACAGTAAAGGGGCCGAAAGGGTGGGAAAAAGAAACACGGCGGGCCCAAAACCCGCCTTGATAGGCCTATAGACAGCACCGTAGTGCCGAGTTTAAAAGGGCCCCTCAAAATAGGCTTTTTTACATCCGCCGGCCATACCGCGAAAAATCCTCGACACGAAAGTACGGGGCGGGCAAAAGGTGTAAATGAGCAAACAAAATTCCCCGGGGGAAACTGGCCCGGCCCCCCTGACTTTTACAATCAGAATTTGCGTGCGGGCAAAAACTCTCCCCCGGGGTGGGGGAAAGAAAAATCGGCTTCCCGGTACAGCTGGACGGAGGACAAAAAGGGGTTTAAACCCAAAGGGGAAAACCCAGGGGTCTTCTATATACAGGTTTTGGGGCCAGACATCAACTTGACTGCACATCCTTGACGCTGACCATCCTCACATCTGAAAAAACAATGACTGACAGTAGCATTTCCAAAGGGTGTGACATTTAACTAAAAAGGGCAATACTCCCCCCTTCCCTTTTATTCAGGTTTTCAAGACACACGGGGTCCCTTTCACAAAAACATTATTTCCATGGAATTCATTATACTCCCCAAGGTCCCCTTTGCTAGAAAAAATTTTACATATTTACATAAAGGTTTTGTCCACCCTGACCCCATTTATTTACTAACTATACAATGTATGCGCAAATCCCCATTTCTGCAAGCAAACAATTAGCGTAGCAAAGCGTGGGAAGTCGGACAAGCCAGTAGGTATGTCAATGTCACAGAAATGTACTGCTGTCCCTGGGTCTCAGGCCAAAAGTTGGACCCCACAGGCCCGTCATCTGTCGTAGGGTGGGCGGGGTGAAGAACTAGACAGGTTGTCACTGGTTTGAGTCTGATTGTGGCTTTGCAATGCCCGGGGTTTCCCAGCTCGCTTCAGTTTTTGCCATGATCAATATACTTCATGTGGTAAAGGTGAGTTTCCCCTGATATTTCCCGGGAAATTATCCCCCTCACCTCGAACTTATTCCCCAGGGGCCCGTGGGGAGGACACGGAAGGACCGAAAAATTTGGGGACAAGTTTATGCATACCAGGGGTCTGCGTGGGGGTTGAGCAACATAATTTTGCAACCTGGTTCCCCCTTTATTTTCCTTTAGCGTGGGCTTGCATCAGACTGAACCCATCTGTGGCTTTTTAAGGGGTTTTCCACGCTTTAGCCCGGGGAAAACAAGCTGTGAGGTCCCCTATTTACCAATTACACCGGTGTTATCGGTGTTAAAGGGTTGGGCTAGGCGGGCAAAAAGGGTTTCCCTCGGTAAATGCTTATCAAGGCCTCAAAGGGAAAAAGGGGTATCTCGGGCCCAAACGAGCTGTTTAGGGGAAAAGTTCAAACACTGAACATCTGGGAAAAGCTCATCCTTAAAATTTCAACCCGGGTTAACGGTTTCTCCCGAGCACCCTCCAGGACTTTTCGGTTTTTTTACGTTCCCGCAAGATTATTTACCGGGGGGACGGGGGAGCTACTGGGGCTTGGGGAATGTCAAACCTGGAACAAAAAAATCCTTTATCGTGGCATTTATGAACTCCGATCCATTTTCTGACAGGAGAACACGTGGGCAGGATGACGGAGCGATATGCTCACGGAAAACATTTTGCACGTCTCGGCCGTTTTTTCAGGGGGCGGTACTCCCCCCAGTACTGCGCCCGGTTATCTAAAACCCTTTTAAAAAGGGGGTTTTTTCCTTCTCCGAGGTCAGAAATTTTCCCAAAAGGTCGACAGAAGTTTTTCTCCCAAAGGGGTCCTTTGAATGGGATACTTCAAATGGGATTGGGACCTTGGGGGGTACCCTTGTGTTGTAAGCAAACGAAAACTGGTGTTACAATGGACCCCCCAGGGTTTAGAAAAAATTCACTCCTGAAGTCTGCTCAATGCCATTACCGAAGGAAATTTATTCCCCTTTGGGGAAAAAATTTTACGAGGTTAGCCTATTTTAGACCCCCCCCCAAAAACACTTCCACAAAAAACTTACAAAATTATACTTACATAATTGCACGATTTCGGGATTCGGCCCCAGGGTCCACTGTACTTGGCAATTTCCGCTGCCATCTTAGGCCAGAAATATTTCATTCTAGCCTGTTTGATGCTGCGGTCCTTCCGGGGGCGCTGCGCCTGGGACATCGTGGATCAACCTTTAGAGTCGCGGGTACCGGGACTCCAGTATCACCCGTTGGTGTACGGCCCCGCCGGGGGCCACTAGTCCGGCCAACGACACAGTACTCCTTTGATTCCCCCAAGTCTGTCACGGAAGGGCGACTTGACCCGCGGGCCCCAAAGGGCCTCCTTTGGTTGGGAATCAAAGGACTGGTGGGCCACACCGGGGCCTGCCATTGGGGGTTTAGGTCCCCACGGAGAACGAGTTTTCTGCACTGACAAAGGCTATATGCCCCACCGGCATCAGCCACGACATTTTGCTTAAAGGGGACATAGCAGACTTCCGGGGTTGTAGTCATTAAAAGGGGAGAGACCACCGAGCATGTTTCCCCGAGAGATTCTTGTTTAAAAAAATAAAAAGGGCAGATCTTTTAAATCTTGACAGGGTACTGGTAAAAATGTCTCTGAAGTGGTTCCCAAAACCCAGGCATTTGGGTAAGGCTTCAGCTCTTACAGAGTAATTGACTTCAGCTTTGGTAAGAACACGGCTGGGATAAGCTATTGGGTGTTTCTTACAATTAGATTCCTGCGACAAAAAACCCGCAGGTGCCCCTTTTTCCCGGGGACCATTACATATCTGCAATCAAATACCCAAAACCAAAATTTTCCCCATTTGTTGGGGTTTAAAATTATTGCCCCCTTTTGGTCTTGGCCGGGTACCAAAATATCTCTGTTTTCTGTGTCTTTAGGATAGTAGGGCCCAAAAAGCCAGCACTATGAACAAAAAAATTGGCCACCAAAAACCAGCTTTTTACCTGGGAAAACAAATCATGAAAAATGGAACTAGCTGACCCCCAAAAAAATACTGCTGCCACCACATCAAATTAGGGGTTATGAAAAATTTTTCGAAGGCCTTGAATAAGAATAGAACTGCTTTCAAGTACCTGGAGTCAAAGTTTCCTCGTAAAGAGAAGGCAAGATAAAGACAGGAATCTTTGTTGGCCCTCAGATTGGGAATTAATGAAGGAGAAGCATTTTGATGAAGCATTAGCAGGTGTTGAGGTGAATGCCTGGTTTTCATTCAAGCAGATTGTCTACCTTCCTGGGAAACAGGCGCTTCTCTGAATATGAAAAAATGATCCAAGACCTGATTTCAAGTTTCCAACAACTTGGGTCTAGAATTGTGAGAAGATGCACTTTTGCACTAAATCTTGACTATTTTCCCAACAACTGTGGGGACTACAGGAGGAACAAGGAGAGCGGTTCCATCAGGATATTTGCACCAAGAAACTCATACCAGGGCAAATGGAATATCAGCATGATGGTGGATTACTCCTGGTCATTGAAACGTAATGGTCTCGATGCACAGCACAAACAAAAATTAAAGCGGTCCTCCTTCCTAACCATTAGGAGCATATTTTTTTTAATAAAATTATTTGATTTGATTCATGTTGATTTGGAATTCATATGTTCTTAAAACTAACAGAATGTGCTTTTCCATGATTACTTGCCTAATTTTAATAAACAATTTATTCAAAATTCACATTTTTTTATTATCATTAATTTGTATTTTATTCAAAATCCTTACGTGATAGAGCAAAATGGTTTAGATATTTACAATCAGCAGCCCAAGAATATGTAAGATCACAACCATGAATAAAAATAAAAATTAAAAACATTCCAAATGCAGACCAGTGTAATCCAATAAAATATAAAGGACACTACAGTTCCACAAAAAAACTATGAATATAGATGAACTCTTCTAAGTACAGTGACTCTTAACTTATTGACCAAAACAAGGACCATGAGAATGGTTTATTAAGCAGAAATTATGATAGGAAAAACTAATTTTCTAAATGAGCCCATGTTATAGCTGGAAACAGACCTGGACAATAACTTCCCATAATTCCAGTTGTTTAGGTTAAGTGAATTTTAATTTTCCCCTTTAAAAGCCCATGTTATAAATGAGATACAGACCATATAACATAATTCAACTAAACACTGGAAAAGTTCTGTAGAAATAAGGAATTTAAAAATATTTAGTGTACTCACCTAAGAAGGGTTCATTGTTGTAACTATAGGAACAGTGGTGTTCACCAAAGCCAACATCAGCATATACTGGCGCAGGAGAGGAGCGGAAGGAAGGGACTTTGGTAAGATTTAAAATGTAAATAAATAAATAATAAATAAAAAAAAAATATTTATTTCTTTGCAAAGGTTACAATGTGGGGTTTTCATATCATAATATGATTGGGGCAAAGAAAGCCACTATCATGCCGAGGCATTTCGGGCAGACTTAACCTAATACTTAATTTACTACTTAAACTTAGACAGGTGAATAGTAGTAGATTACAAATAGTCAATATTTCACTCTATTATTAGTATGAAGTAGTACAATTTGATACAATCAAAATTTTTTTTAGTTGTAATTAAGTTTTTTTACAGTGGTAGAATATAAAAATATTCTATATTTCAATCTATTTTTAAATTGGAAGTACAATTTATGATACTACAATCAATCTGTGATAAAATTAGTCATGAGAGCAAGAGAGCAATGAATGAATTATGGAAGGGCTTGACTTCCCTAAAAAGTAACTTGAGGAAAGAATGGTGCTTGAGGACATGGGGCAAACTTAGCTTCTGTTCCATGATGCCCTCTGTATAAACGAACATGTCCTGGATTTGAGGGCCACTATCAAAGGAAGATGTCCGGGATGTTGACTATCACATACTGGATACAGAGGGACTATTTCCAAAATAAACTTTCAATTGTTGGTTGTTTGGTTGATGTTCATTTTGAAACATTCCTGAAGCATTCAATGCATTGCTCACTGCATATCTAAATGTGTGTATGATTGTTATTTTGGTCAAGGTCTTAGTGTTCTGTTTTCAAAAGTTATTCCTTCGGTAGAACTGAAACATTATTATGAGGGGGTGCTAAACCCATAGGGGTTATCAGCACCTGTGAGGGGTGAGGATGGAAGGTATTCAGGTTCAATTCCCAAAGGGAAATGAACAGATCCAATTCTTAGATCAAAAGCCCTCATAGCATCAAGGAAAACCCCCGCTGGGTAGAACTGCCACAGTCGGGGGGTCTTGTATTTCCTTTTTTTAACCTTGCAATTTCAACCAGCAGCTTCATCAATGCTGTTGATGGATTATGGTATTAAAATTTTTTCTGTAATGCCTTCATTGTTGGTTCATTTCTCCATCAGTATCAGCAACAAGTTTTGCAAAAGTTTTTTTATAAATGAATGTGTTCAAAAATTTAATAACACTGATCCATTGTTTAACAAGGCAATAGTGATCTTAGTTAGAAACTGCAGCCTGACATCTGGCAGCTCATATTAAGGTTACTGGATGATAAATTTTGTCTCAAAAATTGCCCCTTTTTATGAGCAAGGTTCTCTGTCAGCACAGTTTTTTTTAACAACAGGGCAAAAGTGTCTTTTTTTAACGTTGGGTTATCTAAGTTACAAACTAGAAGTAGCCTAAACTTTAAATCTCAAGCTGCATAGCAACTCTAGGAAGAGTTTATTGGTTCTTTGCTGGTCTGAATCCTGTAGCTCTTTTCTCATCTCTTGAGATCAGTGCTCTTGATGGTATATGCTTCCGGAAGAGAATTTTCATTCACATTAAATACTTACCGAGATGTGCAGCACTAAATCTTCAAGATCCACTATGGGTAAATAAAGAAGTCAATGCAGGTGGATGCTTAGGAGAATGGTGATAAAAAGGGGGATGGTAGAGGGTAGAAATGGAAGTGTTGCAGAAAAGATGCAGAAGGGAAGAAAAAAAAAATAGAGGGATAAGTGGTGTCCACAGAAGGGTCTTTACTTAAGAGTTAACAAATGTAATTTAACAAAGGCACTCAAGAATAATGCTAACTAATAATTTTAAGCTCAGTACATAGTGTAATAAAGTAAATACTAATGCAACAAAACTCTTGGTTCCATTGGCAGACCATTTTAGATTTGATTTAAAAGTCATCCTTGATGTACAATTATTTGATGTATTATATTCTAAATGACGTTCAGCTTGGATCACATTTAAGAACGTACTTATATAAACAAATTTGAAGGCTTACATGAACTTTGCAAAATCAATCTGATAAGAGCTCCATTTACAGAACTGTACTTAGATTTGCAACTACTATTGCTATATACACTATTATATTATACAGTGGTCCTCATGTTTCGGTGATTCCGTATATTGGTGAATTCGTGTTTCGAGCACTTTTTCGTTAATGTTTCCTCTGCAGAGGTCATTTCCTCGTGTAGCGGTCCGTACCAGACCTGTCCGCCTGCCCACGCTTGCACGCCTCGCCGCACAGGATGCCAGTCTAGCATTGTTTACCATTGAGAGAACATTACCCAGCGTGCTCTTTCAAACATTCACAATACTTTTGTTGTGTTTATTGGTGGTTCAGTGATTGTCACTGTGAAATAAGTCACCATGGGTCCAAAGAAGCTTCTAGTGGCACCCCTGTAGAGAGTGAGAAACACCATCGAACTAAAGAAGGATATTGTAGAAAAATATGAGTGGTGTAGTGTGAGTGAGCTTGCCAGGATGTACAAGAAAACACATCTACTATCACCTCTATCCTGGTAAAGAGAAATTAAATCAAGGAAGCTAATGTTGCAAAGGGGTTGATATGTTAACGAAAAATAGATCGAAAACAGTGGATGAGGTCGAGAAGTTGTTGGGGGTGTGGATCAATGAAAAACAGATAGCGGGTGATAGTATTTCCACGGCGATAATTTGTGAAAAGGCAAGGCAGTTGCAGCAGATCTTGTCAAGACAATGCCTGGAACCAGTGCTGAGGCTAGTGATTTTAAAACCAGCAAAGGCTGGTTTGAGAGGTTTAAGAAACGTAGTGGCATACACAGTGTTGTGAGGCATGGTGAAGCAGCCAGCTCAGACAAACGTGCAGCTGAAAAATTTGTGCAGGAATTCCAGGGGTTCGTAGACACTGAAAATTGAACCCAAAAAAGTGTTTGTGATGAAACAGGCCTGTTTTGGAAGAAAATGCCAAACAGGACCTTCATTACTCAGAAGGAAAAGGCACTGCCAGGACACTACTGGCCCTTGGGACCAGTAGTGTTTCGACTTCAAAACGAAGGTGGGGGTCTAGGGCAGCACCCCATAATCAAACATTAAACACTGCAGCAAAAATGTATGAATACTCACACTAAGTGATAAATAAAGACTACAAATACTACTATGGTTTATTTATAGAGTAATATATTATAAATGAAAATAATGGGATAAAATTATAGACCAGGACACGATTCTCAAGTGATGAAACAGCACTATGACAGAGCGGCATTTTTAAAGACTTAACTGATCACACATTTTTCACATATCATCTATGGGGGCTTTTTCATAAACAGTGGTAGTTCCAACGCCATATTCTTCAGTAAGACGCCACACTGACACCACGATCAAGCTTTTGCAGTAACTTACTTTCTGTGTTATTGATAATGTCAGATGCTTCCTTTTCTTTTCTCCTGTTACCCATAGGGTATCTGCAGCTCTTTGACATTTTCACAGTGAAATTAAACACAGTCACAAAATAAAAATAAAAACAAAATATCAGCAAACAGCAGCGCACGTGTGAACACTACAAGCGCTAAGACACAACTGATGCCTGCCACTTAGCTGTCAGTGACTGACGCTTCACACTCCACAAAAAAACTTCAGTTTTGGAACTTTTTTTTTAAAATTTTCGGATAAAGGAATGTGGACCGATTATATAAATGGCTTTTTCCCCACCAACGGGGGAAAAAACCCCCCCCAAAAAAAAAACTTTCACCATCATTCACACACCCTGTCTTTGCAGAGGCCCCAAATATGAAATCAGTTTTCCCCCAAACAGCAAATACCCCAAACCCCCCTATTTTAAAAGTGTAGGCACTGTACCCCCACCTTCGGACTCAAGTCTGGCTAACCATTTCCTAAATCCCTTCACAAAATACCCTACTCACCCCCAAAAAATGTCAAGTCCCAAACCCCATTCATCCCCCTCACTTCTATATTTTTTTTTAATTTTATTAAAAATTGGGTTTTTCCCCCCAAGACGGGGTACCCAAAAAAAAAACCTTTCACCATCATTCCTCCCTGTTTTGCCAGTCAGCCCCCCTACATTTAAAAAATTGCAAATCAATCCCCCCTTTCCCAGAGTGCAGGCACTTCTCCCCACCCCGGACTCGTCTGGTTTAGTTTCCTAATTTCCTTCACAAATTTACTTTGCTCAACCCAACAGTATGTCAAGTCAAAAAAACCATTTTCCCCAAATGCCCTATCTAACATGCTCATGCACGCTTGCGGGAAAGCCCAAACCCCCTCACACAAAAACCCCCAAACCTTTTCGGGCCCAAACCCCCTACCCCCCCTTTCCCTTTTACTAAATCCATATGCTCCCAAGTCATTCTATTCCATTACATCCTCTCTAAATGTTCAACCACCTCAACAACCCATCCTCACCCCTCGGGATAATATTTTTTGCCCGTGCACTTCCTCCAAATTTTCCCAAACTACAGATTCTCTGATTACTATATTCACTGCACATTGCCTTCAGACACATCTCTCTGCCTCCTGCCTCCTTTGTTGTAAATTCATCACCCTCTTCACACCCATAAGGCATTGGATAACCATCCCTTCTACATTCCTATCTTTGCTTCCATGGATAATGTTCTTTTAAATTATATACAGTGGACCCCCCCTGTTCGTTATGCTCCCAAAATCGAACAATTATGTAAGTGTATTTTTGAGGGTCTAAAAGGACAGTCTAATTTACATTATTCCTTATGGGAATAAATTCGTTTTTAATGGCATTTAACAGCATTCTGGAACAAAAATTTGGCAATAAGACATTAAGCGATGTTTCCAAACAGTTGTAACTAACGTTAGTAAACAATCTAAAAAGTAAAAATGTAACCCAAAGCCACCTTGACCTGAGCAAAAAAGTACAGTGATTTTCCAAAAAAAAAAAAAAAAAAAAAAAAAAATTAATGCCAGAAAAAAAAAAAGTATATTATATAAACAATAAAATAAGCAGAAAGCATACACGAAGTATCACTATCTTTTCCCCCGGGGAAATGTCTGGGTTTTGGGCCCAAAATGCCCGCAGTGATGGCAATCCATCAAGTAGAATGCAGTTCTGTAACCATGCGCTGACTTGCGATACAGGGGGGGATTAGAGGAAGCAGCCAAACCCCGATTTCCATGTTCCCAGACAGTGATGGTGATTACGTACAATGAATGTCTCCCCTCAAGACAGGCAAAGGGATGAAGCACAAGTTGATTGCAAAAACAGCCCTCTTCACCTCACAAAAGGGCTGAAGGTTATTCAAGGAAGACTAACTAAGGAAGGGTAACCCTACCAGTGTGAAATCAGTTAACATGATCACCAAATGATGGATATGTTCCAAATGATCACTGCACTTTGGAAAAGGGGATCATTTTGGTTAGTAGGTTGGTAAAAGCAACCACCCAGGGAGGTCTACCATCCTACCAAGTGAGTGAAAAGAAAGCCTGTATTTGTTTCAAGGAG
>WNWK01056133.1:0-11085 GCA_009830355.1 Cherax destructor
TACAAGCCTGATCCTCTAACCGCTCTAATCTCTTGTGAGGAACTGTGTCGAAGGTCTTCCTGCAGTCCAAGAAAATGCGATCAACCTACTCCTCTCTCTTATGTCTTACTTATGTTACTTTGTCATAGAACTCCAGAAGGTTTGTGACACAGGATTTGCTTTCCATGAATCCGTGCTGGTTGTCGTTTATAATCTTTTGCCGTTCCAGGAGCTCCACCACTCTCATCCTGATAATCTTCTCCATGACTTTGCACACTATACACGTAAGTGACACTGGTCTATAGTTTAGTGCCTCTTTTCTGTCTCCTTTCCTAAAAATGGGAACAACATTTGCCTTCTTGCATATCTCAGGTAGCTGCCCAATTTCATGGGATGTGTTAAATATTGTGGTTAGTGGCACACACAGCATCTCTGCTCCCTCTCTAAGGACCCACGGGGAGATGTTGTCCGGTCCCATCGCCTTTGAGGTATCAAGGTCACTGAGCAACTTCTTCACCTCCTCCTCAGTTGTGTATGTCATCCAACACTTGGTATATTCCTTCTTGGTGACCCACTCTGTACTGTCTTCCCAGAGTCCTTTCTGCCTCCACTGTAAATACCTTCTTAAATCTCGTGTTGAGCTCCTCACATACGTCTTGATCATTTCTTGTGAGTTCTTTCCTCAGTCTGATCAACTGGTCTTTGACTGTTGTCTTCCTCCGAATGTGACTATACATCAGTTTCGGGTCAGACTTGACTTTTGATGCTATGTCATTTTCGTAATGTCGCTGGGCCTCCCTCCTCATCTGTGCATACTCGTTTCTGGCTCTATGACTAATCTCCTTATTTTCCTGGGTCCTTTGCCTTCTGTACTTTTTCCATTCTCTAGCACACTTAGTCTTTGCCTCCCTGCACCTTTGGGTAAGTGAGAGAGAGAGAGAGTGTAAGAAAGTGTGAGAGAGTGTGAGAGTGAGAGTGTAAGAGAGAGCATGAGAGAGTGTGAGAGAGTGTGAGAGCATGTGAGAGAGTGAGAGAGAGTGTGTGAGATGGTTTGGATCAGCGTTTACAGTGTTTGTAGGCCTAGCAGGCTCTGCACCGGAGAAGAGGAGGGAGGGGAAGGAATTGGAGGAGGCAGAGAGGAGATATAAGAGGAGTAGGAGGAGAGAGAAAGAGAGTGAGAGAGAGTGTGGGTGTGAGAGAGACTGAGAGAATGTGTGAGATGGTTAGAATCAGCCTTTACAGTGTTTGTAGGCCTAATAGGCTCTGCACCGGAGGAGAGGGAGGAGGGGAAGGAAAAGGAGGAGGGGGTGGGAGAGGAAGAGAAGGAAGAGGAGAAGGAGGAGGAGGAGGAGGTATAGGAAGAGGAGGAGGAGGAGGAGGAGGAGGAAGGGAGGGGGTGGGAGGAATAGGGGTATCCGCGCTAGGGTAGGGAACGTACAAGTTTGTGTTTGTAAATTTATGACCCTCTTGTATGTACACACGTGTGTGCGTGTACCGGCTGTGTGCGTTACGGTACTGTCATCCGAGCTTTCTTTGCTGCTTCTACCTTAATTTAGCAGTAAAATAAGTCACTGTCTGGCTTTTTGGGCTCTCCCAGTTTCTCTACACTAGATTCTCTACACCTATGCTGCTATGTGTGGCATTCTTTGCACTGTATTTATGTATGCCTGAAAAAAACTTACAATATAGGAGTATTTTGCCTGACCTATGCGCCAGGCGCCTCGCTAATGTGGGTCGCACCACCACTTAAGCCCTTCCCAGTTAATCCCCCTTACTAAGTGTTGAGTGCTTTATTATGATATTCAGCTCTCCAGAGCAGGGTTTAACACCCTCAGCTATCAGTATTGCAGGTCAATCCAACAATCCCTCATACAACCACAAAAAGGTGTTACTACATTACGTCTGGCAGAGCTGGATTCCACACAGTTGCAGCTGCTCGATGCTTCTCCTACCTTCCTGTTTCACTGTATGCACTGTAGTCCCTAACTCATCTAACTTTTTCACTGCACTCACTGTATTTACTGACACATCTATGCTTATCTCTTATATCTCTGCCTTGGGTCGCACTTATTTTTCAAACACCTCACAACGTACTGCGGAAACACTTTTAGGCCTAGTTCCCTTCCCGTCTTGCATCCTACACTTATCAGCACTTGTATCTTATTTTTTTCCTGTGGTTTTGTTAATAATTTTTTTTTCTTTACTTTTCTGCTCTTGGGAGATAGGCTAGTCCCTGAACTTTATTGTTTCCCTGAGGTATCAGAATGCTATGCACAACAACCCACGTCTTGTTGGGGTTTAAATAATTATATGGACTGTAAGATTTGCACTCGCCTATTTCCCGCACTCTATTCCCTCTGGGACCGTCAGAAAAAATGCAAATTCACCGGAGCTCAATCGCGCGTGACTTCTTCACTGTGTGTGTGTACTCACCTAATTGTGGTTGCAGGGGTCGAGACTCAGCTCCTGGCCCCGCCTCTTCGCTGTCCGCTACTGGGTCTGTGTGTGTGTGTGTGTGTGTGTGCGTGTGTGTTGTGTGTGTGTGTGTACTCACCTATTTGTGGTTGCAAGGGTCGATTCACAGCTCCTTGCCCCCCTTCTTCATGGATTGTTACTAGGTCCTCTCTCTCCCAGCTCCATGAGCTTTATCAAACCTCGTCTTAAAACTATGTATGGTTCCTGCCTCCACTACGTCACTTTCTAGGCTATTCCACTTCCTGACAACTAAACCATGACTGAAGAAATACTTCCTAACATCCCTCTGACTTATAAGAGTCTTCAACTTCCAATTGTGAACCCTTGTTTCTGTGTCCCCTCTCTGGAACATCCTGTCTCTGTCCACCGTATCTATTCCTCGCAGTATTTTATATGTCATTATCATGTCTCCCCTAACCCTCCTGTCCTCTAGTGTCGTCAGGCCGATTTCCTTTAACCTTTCTTCGTAGCTCTGGGATTAGTCTTGTTGCAAACCTTTGCATTTTCTCTAATTTCTTGACGTCCTTGACCAGGTGTGGATTCCAAACTGGTGCTGCATAATCCAGTATGAGCCTGACGTATATGGTGTACAGAGTCTTGAACGATTCCTTAGTGATGTATTGGAAATCTATTCTTAGAGTTGCAAGACGCCCATATGCTGCAGCAGTTATCTGATTGATATATGCCTCTGGAGGTGTGCTCGGTATTATACTCACCCCAAGATCTTTCTCCTTGAGTGAGGTTTGCAGTCTTTGGCCACTTAGACTATACTCTTTCTGCGGTCTTCTTTGCCCTTCCCCGATATTCATGATTTTGCATTTGGCAGGGTTAAATTTAAGGAGCCAGTTACTGGACCAGGCTTGTAGCTTTGTCCAGGTCTTTTTGTAGTCCTGCCTGATCCTCGACTGATTTAATTCTTCTCATTAACTTCACATCATCTGCAAACAGCGACACTTCTGAGTCTATTCCTTCCGTTATGTCATTCACATATACTAAAAACAGCACAGGTCCTAGGACTGACCCCTGTGGAACCCCACTCGTCACAGGTGCCCACTCTGACACCTCGTCACGTACCATGACTCGTTGTTGCATCCCTGTCAAATATTCTCTGATCCAATGCAGTGCCATTCCTGTTCGTGTGCCATTAATCTCTTGTGAGATTAATGCAGTCAGAGAAAATGCAGTCTATCCACCCCTCTATCTCGTGTCTTACTTCTGTTACCTTGTCATAAAACTCCAGTAGATTTGTGACACAGGATTTTCCTTCCCTGAAACCGTGCTGGTTCTCGTGTATAAGCTTGTGTCTTTCTAGGTGCTCCACCACTCTCCTCCTGATGATCTCCATGATTTTGCATACTATACACGTCAGTGACACAGGTCTGTAGTTTAATGCCTCGTGTCTGTCTCCTTTCTTAAAGATTGGGACTACATTTGCCATCTTCCTCATTTCAGGTAGTTGCCCAGTTTCAATGGATGTGTTGTAGATTTTTGTTAGTGGCACACTCAACATTTCTGCTACCTCTCTAAGGACCCACGGAGAGATGTTGTCTGGTCCCACCGCTTTTGAGGTATCGAGTTCACATAGCAGCTTCTTCACCTCCTCCTCGGTTGTGTGTATTTCATCCAACAATTGTTGGTATTCCTCCCTATTCTGAATTCCTGGAGTCCTACCTGTCTCCTCTGTAAACACTTCTTTAAATATCATGTTGAGCTCCTCACATACCTTGGTCATTTCTTGTGAAATCCCCACCTTCCTTCCTCAGCCTGATTACCTGGTCCTTGACTGTTGTTTTCCTCCTGATGTGGCTATACAACAGCTTCGGATCAGACTTGACTTTTGATGCTATGTCATTTTCGTTTTGTCGCTGAGTCTTACAATCTTACAATATTAGTTAAGTGAGCTAGGGCAAAACCCGATTACTCGGCCTGTTATCTAAAGGATACTGCCCTCATAACTAATACTGCAATACTGCAATAATATAATAAAGGTTATTGTCCGGGGTATAAAAATACACACATTAATTTATAAAGATATATATTTCTTCTACTAGTAAATATCTATATAACATAAGAGTACAACCTTTGTACATATAAAATATAAAATAAAAGTATGGTCTTTGGTACAATAAGCGTAATATAATTTGTACTAAATGAATAACAAAATACTACATTATTAAATCTCACGACTATTACACACGACATATACCAGTGTCACAAGACTCCTTACCAGTGTCAGAGACACACACCTTACCAGTCACAAGACACACACCTTACCAGTGTCACAAGACACACACCTTACCAGTGTCACAAGACACATTTTACCATTGTCACAAAACACATCTTATCAGTGTCACAAGACACATCTTCTTAACAGCGTCACAAACACATATCACAATAACTCTGTCACATTACAGTCACACGACACGACGCCCCTATGTCTCACACTTTGTGTTAACCCTCCATCTCTGTGTGTGAAGATACCCTTTCTTGTAACACGCACTCGCTACTTGTGTCAACCGACACCCTTGTCCGTATCACACGACACATATCACATCTCTCTGTCTCTACCGACACCCTTTTCTCTGTGTTACAGCGCCCCTCTATAGTTGTGCCCTTTCGACACCTCCGTCGTTGGTTCACACTCCATGTCAGACAAGAGGCGTGTCTCGCGTGACAGATGTCACATGAGTTATCTGAGTCACACTGTACTGTCGTGCGGCCACCAAAGCCGGCAGGAAACTGAGTCCTGTATGGCAGGCTGGGATACAGCAAGGCAATCAAGATGCCATCCACAGCTCAGTGAAGTCGTAGACCATACTGCAGGAACTGAGTAGTTAAGGCAGGCTGGGATACCACAACTTATACCAGCCACGTTACTCAGACAAGTCGTGGACCATACTACATTCATGCCAGGTTCCCCGCCCTGACATTAACTGTGGTGACGTCACACCGGGTACTGCAGCCCAGTAATACTGGACGTGCAGTACCCAAATGGTCCGTCAACCATTTAACCCAATTATCTTGTTCAATGTTCGCAACACTGAGCCTCCCCTCTTACCTGTGCATATTCGTTTCTGGCTCTTCGGCTAATCTCTTTAATTTCCTGGGTCCTTTGTCTTCTGTACCTCTTCCATTCTCTAGTGCACTTAGTTTTTGCCTCCCTACACATTTGGGTGAACCAAGGACTCGTTCTGGTCTTCTCATTACTTATGTTTCCCTTTGGAACAAACCTCTCCTCTGCCTCATTGCATTTTGTTGTCACATAGTCCATCATTTCTTTTACTGGTTGTCCTGCCAATTCTCATTGACCTCTTCGCTCTCGGGCCGAGAGGTTGTGGTGCGCAGATGCTCCTGGATCAGTCTTTGCGCAACTTCCAATTTTCTGCAAGATGGCATCCAGTGTTTGGAGGAGGTGCAACACGGTGTGTGTTGAGCTTCTTAAGGGAGCTATTTACCCAGCTAACGCTTCTGTTTTGCTGCCGGCGATACTCCATGACACATTTTGTATTTATCATGACGACCTATACGGAATTTCGCTGAATGGTTTGATGAGGATCTTTGTGAAGTTTGGTACTGTGGAGGCGTATGAAAGAACTGTGGAGAGGTACCAGGAGGAGCGCCTCACTGTCAATACTGGGTTAGAAGTCCGGCTAAGGGATGCCTCGAAACATTACACCTTTGTGTGAGTTCAAAATGTGATTTTTGAGGCTGTTGGATTGGACATCAATGAGGTTTTTCAATGGTATTGTGTGGTGCATTCTATGACTATGGGAAGGTGGAATGAAGGAATATATGCCGGGTTGCCAGAATGTTCCTTCACATTGAAAATGACTTTGAAAAGGCCCATACCATCCTATGTACTGCTGGAGGACTTTAGGATGCAGGTTTTTGTTACCTATGCAGGACAGTGTAGGACATGTTGTGTGTGTGGGGCATACGATCACATGGTGGCAGGGTGTCCCATCGTCATGGTCCCAAGATCAATGGCTCCAAAGGTACCTGTGGTGCATACCCCCTTGGAGGAGCCAGCACCTGAAACTGGAAGGACTGGGAAAAGCCAGATGGGCAGATGTGGTGGAAGGTGTGGGGGAAAGTTGTGTAATGCTCCCTGAAGTGTTGAGTGCTCCAACAATAGTTGGGCCTGAAAAAGATATTGAGTCTGAGGATTTGGTGGAGGTGGGTGATCTCCAGGTGGACCTACCGCAACCATTGCAAGAGATGTTGCGAACATTTATGGAAGATCCGGAGGTGATTTCCTCTGAAGTTGAAGGACACTTACAGGTGGAGGAGGGTAGGATTAACCAGGCCGTTAGCGTGCTGGAAGCTGGGGAAGACAGTCTGCAGGTGCAGGAAGTGGAGGCTGTTGTGCATAGTGATGGGGACACAGCTGTAATGGAGGTAGGGGAAGAATCGAGAAATTGGGCGGGAGAGATGTCAAATGATGATGTCCTCACACCTGCTCAGTGTACAGGCAAGAAAGCATGGGTAGAGGTGTCACGGAAGGGGAAGGTAGAGACACAGGTGAGGGTGGGGGATCAGGGAGTGAGGAGTGTTAGGGATAAGGGAGGTTTATTGAAGGGTGTCACGTTTCGCCCGCAGAAGCACAGAGGAAAGCTCCCTTTTGGCATATTCAAGTGTTTAACGATTAATGTGAATGGCCTAAGGGCAAAAATTAAATGTAGGAGGGTGGAGGTAGTACTAAGATGATATGACGTAGACATGTGTTTTATACAAGAGCATAATTTTAGGTATGGTCGAGAGTTGAGATTAAAGGGGTATAAGGTGTATGCAGGTAACTCGGGGAAATTAAAGGGTGGGGTGGCTGCGGAGGTGAAGGAGTCCACTCCCTTTCGCTTGTTAGCTTGGGAGGAGGGGAGAGGGCAGGTGGTGAGGGTGAATGGGGATTGGGGCGACATTTGGGTATGTTTCATGGGAATATATATGCCAGCTGACAGTAACCGATGTATTAAGGAAGAATTTGTAAGGGAGGTTTTGACATATCATTTACGGGGTTTGCCTATGATTACTCTGCTGGGTGGGGATTGGAATTGTATAATCAGGAAAAAAGACGTAGAACCTAGAGGGGCGGGTTGTGAGTTAGGGGCTTTGTGTGTTTTACTGAGGGAGGCGGGAGTGTTTGATGTGGTATGGGGCAATGGGTGGAGGATGGAGCACACTTTTGTGAGGAGAGGCTATGCAGCCCGGTTAGATCATGTTTATGCAACGAAGGATGTAACAGTGGGGAGGGTGCAAATGCTTGATATTGGTTTTTCAGGCCATCGTGGTGTATTAGTAGAGGTGGAGTGGGATGGAATGGTCCGAAGGTACAATGGTTATTGGAAGTTGAATGTGTGTTTGCTGCGGGGGAAGGGGGAGGGGAGATCGTTTGAGGAATGTTGGGGGTCCTTATGGTTAGAAGGAGCAGGGGAACGGGAGAAGGATTTTTTAGGCTGGTGGGAAAAGAGTGCAAAGGAGGGAATAAGGGACTTTTACAGGAATCAAGGAAGGGATGAGGCAAGGTGGAAGTTTGGTCTTCAGAAGTATTTGGAGGAGCAGCTTAATGAATGCTATAAGGGAGGGGTTTGTAGGTATGGGGAAATAGGGGGGTTGTGGGAAAGGTTGAGGGATATTCAAAATGATTGTTTTGATGTGATCAGAGTAAGAGGAGGTATTGAGGTGTTGTGGGGCGACAGACCATCAGGTTGCGTGTTGAGGAGGTTTAGAGATAGGCAGAGGGGTAACACGATTATGGGGGTTGAGGTGTGTACAGGGGTGGGAGGATATAAAGTGGGACAGATGCTCAGGACAACGGATGGCATAAGCAATTATGCTGATCATTGGTTTGGGAGGAAATTATCAATGAGTGTAGGGGCAGGTAGGGAGGGGGAGGTCCTTCAGGAAGGGATCCTGTGTCATTTGGGGGAGGAACGTGGGGGTTGGGTGGAAGTATAAGTGAGCAGGAGGTGGGGAGGCAGTGTCAAGATTATGTCTAGGAAGGCACAAGGTTTAGATGGGATACCGAACGATTTCTATGTAGTACATTGGGATACGTTAAGATAATGTTTAGTGTGTTTGTTTAATTGTATGAAAGATGGGGTCGGTTGGGGGAGATTCAGGGATGGGGGTAGTTGTTCTGATTCAATGTGTAGGAATAGGCTATTATATGGAGGTAAATGGGTATCGAGTTTCTCTGAGGGATATAGGACATTAACAGTAGCAAAGTTATTACAGTGATGCAGAGTAGAGCTGGAATGGACTGGATTCTTTGGAAGCAGGAGTAGGTAGAGAGGGGGTCGAATTTGTGTTGAATGAGTTTTTAAGGTGCCTAGTAGTGTGAATGTTGGGGGATACAGGTGACGCATATGCTCTTCTATTGAGCGATGGGGAAAAGACAGCTGACGCGGAAAGCGGGGGCATAGGTATGAGAGGATGACAGTATGAACTTGGCTGGACTTGACTTTACATTATGACGTGACAAAGAACAGGTTCAAGGGAAAGGAGTACGCATAAGGAGGCTTTCTAAAGTGTTGGAGCATGGTAATTGATGGTTTTCATGAGTTCCGGATGTAGTAAGGGATTATGTTAATAATGTTATCAAATATTACATATCTTGTTCATTATAAGTACTCTAAAAACAGGTAACTATAATTTGTTGTGGAGATATTGTAATACTACAACAAGTTGCTTGGTATCAGATAAGGTTTTTATATTGTATCATTGTCATTATGTAATGTTAGGGTATAGATCAGATTTATATTCATTATATCATTGTAATTAGGCAATGTTAAAGTATTGTACTGTTTTGTATAGCTTTTGGCATTATTGATGCCCACGATCTTATTGTGTGGGTTTTAATAAGATCAATGTACTATCATCATAGTACATTGATCTTATGTATAGCAGTACTTAGTTCTTTTTGTGTGTGTGTGTTTATGAATTATTGTATGTTGTTAGGGTGATATATGCTCTGTGGGTTGGGATACGTGCTTGGATTAAGTGATAGGAGTAGTCTAATAGGGATAGGGGTAGGAACTTAAGTTAGTCTTTTGTCAAGTGTTATGTCTCTTGTGGCCAATTTATTTTGTAAAGTTCATTTTATTAACTTGAAATATTCAATTAGATGGTTTAAAAACCACAACTTGAGTGATATATAAGAATTAGTATCATTGTTATTATGTAATGTTACAGCATCGCACAGTTTTCGCATTATTGCGTTGGCAGTCTTGAGGCCTACGGCCTCTTTGTTGGAGATATTTAGTGATATTCTTGCATATAGGTTCTATGTATAGCAGTACTTTGTTCTTATCATATTGGATATAGTGTCCTGTGTTCATGTTTTTTTGTGTAACATAAGGTTTTTATATTATCTCTATGATGTTTAGTTTTTTGTGTTTATGTTCAGAAACCACAAGTGGAGTGGTATCAGATAAAAAAATTCATTGTATCATTGTCATTATGTAATGTTAAAGTTTTGTACAGTTTTGCAAAGTTTTGTTGTTAATGTACCATTATGTGTTTTTTAAATAAAATATAAAAACAAATTCTCTCTCCCACTGAATGTCTTGTAGGAAGTTCCTCATGCCTGTGTAGTCAACCCTTTTGTAGTTTCGTTTTTCCCGTCCTATTCCTGCTCCCCTCTCCACTTGTAGCTCAACTATATAATCAAAACACAGAACCACATGATCACTAGCTCCAAGGGGCCTTTCGTATGTGATATCCTCGATGTCCGAACTGCTTAAGGTGCCCCTTTGTTGTTGTGACCCATCCCTGGAACATCGTATCTCTGTCCACCTCGTCGATTATTCTCAGAATTTTATGTTGTTATCATGTACCCCCCTGTCCCTCCTGTCCTCCAGACATACACAGTCTACAGCGTCCTTAAGGTCTCCTTACTGAGATATTGGAATGTTATTATTGGGTTTGCTAGTCGCCCATATGCTGCAGCAGTTATTTGGTTGATGTGTGCCTCAGGAGATGTGTTCGATATTATACTCACGCCAAGATCTTTTTTCTTGAGTGAGGTTTGTAGCATTTCTCCCGACAAACTGTATTCTGTCTGCGGTCTTCTTTGCCCTTCCTCGCGCTTCATGACTTTCCACTTGGCGGGGTTGAATTCCGGAAGCCAGCTGCTTGACCATGCCTGTAGCCTGTCTAGATCCCTTTCTAGTCCTGCCTGGTTCTCCTCCAACTGAATTCTCTTAATTAGCTTCATATCGTCTGAAGGCAGAGACACTTCTGAGTCTATGCCTTCCGTCATGTTATTCGTATTCACCAGAAACAGCACCAGTCCTAGGACTGACCCCTGTGGAACCCCACTCGTCACAGGTGCCCACTTCGACTCCTCGTCATGTACCATGACTCGCTGTTGCCTTCCTGTCAAGTATTCTCTGATTCATTGCAGTGCCTTCCTTGTTATACCTGCCTGGTCCTCCACTTTTGCACTAAACGCTTTTGTGGAATTGTGTCAAAAGCCTTCTTACAGTTTAAGAAAATGCAATCTACCTCCCCCCCTCGCCTTTGAGGTATCTATTTACATAGCAGCCTCTTCACCTTCTTCTCGGTAGTATGTATTGTGTCCAGCATGATAGTGTACCCCACCACTCCATAATTCTGGAGTCCTCCTTGTCTCCA
>WNWK01056134.1:0-11084 GCA_009830355.1 Cherax destructor
GTGGATAGTCTTCTCCGCTTATCCCCAACAAGGTGGGCGCTTGAGGAAATGGAAATTTGTTTTCCTTCCACAAACTGTAAGTTTATTCAGGTATACACAGGTACAGTTACAAAGATTATCATACATAGCAGCATAAGTGTAGAGAACCTAGCTTAACCCAAAAAAGTCAGAGTGACTAATTTCCATTCTGTCTGACTCTTTTGGGTTATCCTAGGTTCTCTACACATATGCTGCTATGTATGATAATCTATGTAACTGTATCTGTGTATACCTGAATAAACTTACTTACTTACAGTTTGAGGGAAGGAAAAACAAATTCCCTTTTCCTCAAAGCAGGAGGATTCTTAGGCAGTAAATAACCATGGACTTACATTTGAAATCCCTGATGCATTACCGCAAAGGAGCAAGGTGAAGCGATCCTTTGCTGTCTTGAAGCCTGGTGCACTTTTCTCTTGCTGACTGATATAAGTTCGTGTTGGCATTTTCTTTCAGAAAACACTTGTCTCGTCAGCATTAAACACTTGATGTGGCTCATAGCCACCCTCAGTAGGACTCCCCCACTGACTCAATGGTTTAACCCACCGCGGGCGACCGTGCACTCAAAATTTTTTTCCCCTCCCGCGACCGTGTAATATTTTTACGTCAGTGTTAGATAATAATGTGCCGCAATTCTTCAATCGTGCAATACCTGTAACGTGCAACATAATCTCGTGCTAAATGACAGTCTACTGTATACTTTAGAATGAATAAAATATGTCATTACGAATGTGAAGACTGGTGATAGTGTTGTATTGTTGTTGGGTTTATAAGGGCCACTGACCATAAGCCGTAGATATAGTGGTGGTGGTGGTGGAGGAAGCAGAAGCCACCACCAGTATTAACACTAAAACATTGTACGTAATTTATAAATAAGAAATATTTTTACTTTAATTCATAAATAAGAAATATTTACACTTTAATTTATAAATAAGAAATATTTACACTTTAATTTATAAATAAGAAATATTTACACTTTAATTTATAAATAAGAAATATTTACATTCGTCTCAGTGCCCCTCAAACAACAATGGAGGAGTTAAGTTTGCTACACTGTTAGTGCTACACATTATCGCTGGTTGGCGCTATAGCCTTTATTGACTCCACTTTGAAACTTTGCTATGATTTCTTTCTTTAATTCTATGGTGTTCCTCACTTTCTTTACCAAAGGACTGGCACTAAAAGCTTTCTTTGGGCCCATAATGGCTTATTTAGCAGTCATACACAATAATCAGGGGCCAAAAACAATGGATTGTTAAGAAATGTTTTGTATGAACTCACAGGATAATGTTCACTCAACCAGAAACAATGCTACACTGCCTGAGAATGTGTGTGGGAGGCGGGCTTGCAGGCTTTGTATGCTCACAGGGCACTGGCCAGGTTCCGTACCATCGACGAAAACGGACTAAATATTTCCACGAAAAAAGTGCGCGAAAACTGAAATCGGCGAAAACATAGATACACGAAAACCAAGGGTCCACTGTAATCCGTTCCAGACACCCAAAAATATTCACAAAAAAATAATTTTTTAACCCTTTCAGGGTTTCGGCCATACTGGTACGGCTTACGCACCAGGGTTTCTGACGTACTAGTACGCCTAAATTCTAGCGCCCTCAAATCAAGCGGAAATAGGCTGGTAGGCCTATATGTGAGAGAATGGGTTTATGCGGTCAGTGTGCGCAGTATAAAAAAAATCCTGCACCACACAGTGCGTAATGAGGAAAAAAAACTCGAAGTTTTTGGTTTAAAACAGCGAATTTGCAGACTATTTTCGTATGGTATTTATGGTTGTATTCTCGTTTTCTTGGTCTCATTTGATAGAACGGAAGATATATTACAGAAATAGAGATAACTTTAATTTTTTTCACAATGACAAGTACGTTGAAACTGAGCGCAAAGTAGCGAAAATGTTCGATTTTTGCCAATGTTCAAGAGTAAACAAATCATGCCATGCGTCCAATACACATCAACTGGCGAGTCTAATATTCTTGCACAAGTGCGCTGATATTATTTATACCGTTTTTACAATGATGCAATAGTATACATAACAGAAAATCTTCTATTTTTTGTGAGACTAAAAATTCAAAATGGAAAGCAAAAGTAATGTAAGAGGAGCCTGGAGACGTGACTGTTGAACAGATAATATGTTATTTTAGTGCCAGGAATGTCTGTCTCATTTATTCTAGACCCTATTTTGAAATTGGCATCTTTTGAAATTTGTGTGAAATTGGGCAAATTGCCAATTTCTGACCACTTTATTGGGTAGTTCAAATCGGTAAATTGACAGTTTCTTGTACTCAATTGCTAGAACAAATGGAATTCTAGCAAAATAGCTAAAATTTTGGTAGCCTGAAACATTGGAATTGGCCAAAATAGGGCTCAAATTGGGCGAAATCACCGATGCGTAAACATCGTTGATACTGCTAACTTTGCGAGAGAATAATTCCGTTAGTTTTTTATCAAATTTCATACTTTTGGTGTGATTATGATCGGAAAAGGATTCTCTATCATTTCATAAAAAAAAAAAATTCCAAAAAAATTGCGACCCTGAGAACGAGTTTGGAAGAGACCGTGTCGACCCTGAAAGAGTTAACCCTTTGGGGGTCCAAGAACCATCTCCAAAACTCGTTCTCAGGGTCCAAGAATTTAAAAAAAATATATTATTGTTTTCTTATGAAATGATAAAGTATATTTTTCCGATCATAACGCCACAAAAATTATGAAATTTGAGGGAAAACTAACGGAATTATCCTTTCGCGAATTTAGCGGTATTGATGACATTTACGCATCGGCGATTTCGCCCACTTTGAGCCCTATTTTCGGCAAACTCCAATGTTTCAGTTTACTAAAATTATAGCTATTTCGCTAAAACTCCATTTCTTCTATCGATTGAGTACAAGAAACCGCCTATTTACCAATTTACACTAACCAAAATAGTGGTCAGAAAATGACAATTTGGCCAATTTCACACAAATTTCAAACGATGCCAATTTCAAAATAGGGTCCATAATAAACAAGGTAGACATTCCTGGCACTAAAATAACATCTCTGTTCATTAGTCATGCCTCCGGGCCCCTTTTACATTACTTTTGCTTTCCATTTTGAATTTTTATTCTAACAAAAAAATTGAAGATTTACTGTTATGTATACAACTGCATCATTGTAAAAATGGTAAAAATAATACGCGCACTTGCAAATAGTGACTCTCCAGTTGATGTGTATTGGACACATGGTGTGATTTGTTTACTCTTGAACATCGGCCAAAATTGAGAATTTTTGCTACTTTGCACTCAGTTTCAAGGTACAGTGGTCCCTTGGTTTTCGCCGAAAATCTGTTCCAGAATGCTGCTCAAGTGCCATTACCGAACGAATTTACTTCCTTAAGAAATAATGTCACGTAGGTTAGTCTATTTCAGACCCCCAAAAATACACTTGCAACAGCACTTACGAAAATACACTTACATAAATGTTCGAGTTTGGAGATGCACGAAAACCGAGGGACCACTGTACTTGTCATCGTGAAACCAGTCAAAATTATCTCTATTTCTGTAATATATTATCTGTTCTATAAAATGAGACTAAGAAAACGAGAATACAGTGGTCCCTCGTTTTTCGCCGAAAATTCGTTCCAGAATGCTGCTCAAGTGCCATTACCGAATGAATTTACTTCCTTAAGAAATAATGTCACGTAGGTTAGTCTATTTCAGACCCCAAAAAATACACTTGCAACAGCACTTACGAAAATACACTTACATAAATGTTCAAGTTTAAAGATGCACGAAAACCGAGGGACCATTGTACAAGCATAAATACCATATGAAAATAGACTGCAAAGTCGCTGTTTTAAACCAAAAACATGGTCAGAGTTTTTTTTTCCTCATTATGCACTGTGTGGTGTAGGATTTTTTTTTATACTGCGCAATCTAACCGCACAGACCCATTCTATCACATCTAGGCCTAACAGCCTGTTTCTGCTTGATTTGAGGGCGCTAGAATTTAGGCGTACTAGTACGTCCATAACCCTAGGGCATAAGCCGTACTAGTACGACCAAAACCCCGAAAGCGTTAAAGAGTACAGTGGACCCTTGGTTAACGAAAGGTCCCGTTAACGAAAGCTTCGGAAAACATAAGCTTTTTTCGTAATCGGTTAGCGAAAAATTCCTCAGTTACCGAAAGGTATTAGACGCGTCTGCCTGCTCCGCGCAAGCACAGGACGCCAGCGAAGCGTTGTTTACCATTGAGAGAACATTACCCAGCGCGCTCTTTCAAAGATTCACAATATATTTGGTGTCTTTTTTGGTGGTTTAGTTATTGCCACTGTGAAATAAGTCACCATGGGTCCAAAGAAGCTTCCTAGTGGCACCCTGTGGTAAAGAGAGTGAGGAACACCATCGAACTGAAGAAGGAAATCATAGAAAAATATGAGAGTGGTGTACGCCTGAGTGATCTTGCCAGGATGTACAAGAAAACTCCATCTACTATTGGCACTATCCTGGCACAGAGAAATGAGATCAAGAAAGCTAATGTTGCAAAAGGGGTTAATTTGTTAACGAAACAAAGATCGAAAACAGTGGATGAGGTTGAGAAGTTGTTGTTGGTGTGGATCCATGAAAAACAGAGTGCGGGTGATAGTATTTCTATGGCGATAATTTGTGAAAAGGCAAGGAAGTTGCACGCAGATCTTGTGAAGACAATGCCTGCAACCAGTGGTGAGGAGTGATTTTAAAGCCAGCAAAGGCTGGTTTGAGAAGTTTAAGAAACGTAGTGGCATACACAATGTTGTGAGGCATGGTGAGGCAGCCAGCTCAGACAAACGTGCAGCTGAAAAATTTGTGCAGGAATTCAAGGGGTTCGTAGAGGCTGAACAATTCCTCCCCCAACAAGTGTTTAATTGTGATGAAACAGGCATGTTTTGGAAGAAAATGCCCAACAGGACCTACATTACTCAGGAGGAAAAGGCACAGCCAGGACACAAGCCTATGAAAGACAGGCTAACTCTTATGATGTGTGCCAATGCCAGTGGTGATTTTAAAGTGAAGCCTTTACTGGTGCATCATGCAGAAAATCCCAGACCCTTCAGGAAACACAGTGTTGACAAGAATAAATTGTGTGTGCATTGGAAAGCTAACACCAAGGCATGGGTCACTACAGAGATTTTCAAGGAATGGATGACTGGAGTGTTTGGCCCTAGTGTGAAGAAATACCTCCTGGAAAAGAAATTGCCACTCAAGTGCCTCCTGGTACTGGACAATGCTCCTGCTCATCCTCACAACTTGCAAGAGTTGTTGCCTGACAACATAAATTTCATCAGAGTGAAGTTCTTGCCTCCTAACACCACTCCTCTCCTCCAGCCCATGGACCAGCAGGTCATTTCCAACTTCAAGAAACTGTACACCAAAGCACTGTTTCAGAGGTGCTTTAATATGACCAATGACTCTGAATTGACCCTAAGAGAGTTCTGGAAAGAACACCTCAATATCGTGCATTGCATAGGCCTTATAGGTAAGGCTTGGGAGGAAGTGACTTCCAGGACTCTGAACTCTGCTTGGAGACCACTGTGGCCGGATTATGTCCAAGAGAGGAATTTTGAAGGATTCGAGGCTGACCCTGACCCTGACGACCCTGTGCCTGTTGTGGAACATGTTGTGGAAGATATTGTGGAATTGGGGAACAGCCTGGGGTTGGAGGTGAGTGGTGAGGATGTGGATGAGCTGGTGGAGGAGCACAGGGTAGAGCTAACTGAAGAGCTGCAAGAGCTTCATCTGGAACAGCAACAAACCACAGCTGAGGTTATTGCTTCAAAGGAGGAGAGAGAGAGAGAGATAAGGAGGTGCCTTCTTCAGTGCTTAAGGAGATGTGTACAAAGTGGAATGAGTTGCAGACATTTGTTGAAAGATACCACCCTGAGCAAGCTGAAATGAGCCTTCTATGCAACCACTTTAGTGACAGAGCCATTTTGTACTTCAGAAAAGTGTTGAAGAGTCGCCAGAAACAGAGGACTGTGGACAGTTACTTTACCAGGCAGGGGTCTAGTGACTCTCAAGCTGGTCCTAGTGGCATTAAAAGACCAAGAAGGGAAGTAACCCCAGAGAGGGACTTGTTACCTGAAGTCCTTTTGGAGGGGGATTTCCCTTCAACCACTAACACCCTGCTCCAATCATCATCTATATCTTCCAGATGCCTGCAAGTCTCTTCAATAAAGGTAAGTAAATGTTTTTTTTTTTTTATTTTGAGTGATTATTTTTTGTGGAACGAATTAATTGTATTTACATTATTTCTTATGGGAAATAAGGTTTCAGATAACGAAAGATTCAGATTAAGTAATAGCTCCTGGACCGGATTAATTTCGTTAACCGAGGGTCCACTGTAACTATAGTTTTACATACAGAAAACAATGATAAATAAATATAAATAAATACAAACATTACATACCTTTACTGAAGACTCGTTGGCATATTGAAGAAGGCGAGGAGGGGAGAGGGAGGAGAGTTTATTGTTTGGAAGGGGAATCCCCCTCCATAAGGACTTCAGGTATCAAAGCCCTCTCTGGGGTTACTTCCCTTTTTTGTCTTTTACTGGCACTGGACCCCTGTCGCACTAAAAAATCTGTCCAGAGAGCTCTGTTTCTGGCATCTCTTTAAGATTTGCCTAAAATGGGACAAGGCATTGTTATTGAACATGTTCAGACACGGCTTGCAACAGCTTTATTAGGGTGATATTTCTCCACAAACTTTGCAGCTCCTCCACTTTGAACACATGTCCTTAACCCTTTCGGGTCGGTGCCTTACTAGTATGTTTTACGAGCAGGGGTTGGTGTCGTACGCATAAATTCTAGCGGCCTCAAAATAAGTGGGAAACGGCTGGTAGCCCTACATATGAAAGAATGGGTCTATGTGGTCAGTGTGCGCAGTATAAAAATCCTGCACCACACACTGCATAATGAGAGAAAAAACTCAGACCGTTTTTCGTTTAAAACAGCGACTTTGCAGTCTATTTTCGTATGGTATTTATTGATGTATTCTCGTTTTCTTGGTCTCATTTGATAAAATGAAAATATATTACAGAAATAGAGATGATTTTGATTGGTTTGACAATGACAAGTACAGTGGTACCTCGAGTTCGATATTTTTGTTCAGAATGCTGTTCAAGTGCCATTACCAAACAATTTATCCCATAAGGAATAATGTAAAAATAGACTAGTCCTTTTACACCCCAAAAATATAATTACAAAAGCATTTAAAAAATAAACTTACATAAAAGGCTTTTTGGGGACCATCGTAACTCGGTACCACTGTACCTTGAAATTGAGCTCAATGCGAAAATGTTCGATTTTGATGATGTTCAAGAGTAAACAAATCACACCATGCGTCCAATACAATCAACTGGCGAGTCTAATATTCATGCACAAGTGCTCTGATAATTTATACCATTTTACAATGATGCAGTTGTATACATAACAGTAAATCTTCTATTTTTGTGAGAATAAAAATTCAAAATGAAAAGCAAAAGTAATGTAAGAGGTTCTGGAGACGTGACTAATAAAGAGAGAAGATGTTATTTTACTGCCAGGAATGTCTGCCTTGTTTATTCTGGACCCTATTTTGAAATTGGCATCATTTGAAATTTGTGTGAAATTCCAAATTGCCATTGTCTGACCACTATTTTGGGTAGTTGAAATTGATAAATAGGCGGTTTCTTGTACTCAATCGATAGAAGAAATGGAGTTCTAGCGAAATAGCTATAATTTTAGTAGACTGAAACATTGGAATTTGCCGAAAATAGGGCTCTAAGTGGCAAAATCGCATGCGTAAATGTCATTGATACCGGTAACCAAAGCATAATTCCATTAGTTTTTGATCAAATTTCATAATTTTGGTGGCGTTATGATCGGAAAAGATTCTCTATCATTTCATAAGAAAAATTAATTTTTTTCCAAAAATGTTTTGACCCAGGAACAGGTTTCCGAAGGCCTGTCGACCCCAAAGGTTAATCACTGAAGAAAGCACATTCTTCCCTCTCTCTTCCCTCCTCCTCTGAAGCAATTTCCTCAACTGTGATCTCTTGTTGTTCCAGCTCTTCATTGGTTAGCTCTTTCCTTTGTCGTCCACCAACTCTTCCACATTCTGGCCACTCATCCAACCCCATGGACTTCCTCAAAGCCACAATAGATTCCACAACAGGCATAGGGCTGTAAGCCTCAAACCCTTCAAAATCCTTCTCTTGGACACATTCTAGCCACAATTTTCTCCAAGCAGAGTTCAGGGTAATCTGATGAGAAACAAAGCCAGACTGATTCAGAAGCATGGGATGCTTTGTGTAGGCAGCAAGCGGACATGTTTGGTATGGCGGACCGACGAAAATCGAGGTGATGAATGAAAACTGGGAGAAAATTTTGATGAAAGTAGTTTTAAAAACTGAATTAGACGAAAACCAGGCAAACAAAAACCGAAGTTCCACTGTAAATATATAATAGAACATTACTAATCAGTCAACCCTCCGTTTTCGTGCTTAATCCATTCCGGAGGGATCGACTCTTGTTGGTGTATGGAAGATGGAGAGGAGAGAGGGAGGCGAGTTTAGTGTTGGAGGCAGGACAAAATGCTTCAATTTGACACTAATATCAGCTCTATGGCTTATTTATATATCACAATTCATTTGATATGACATAATAAACAATATTAATAACATAGAAACATGATATAAATGAATAAAATGAATGAATAAGAATGAATAAAATATGTCATTATGTATGGAGAGAACTGGCGGTATTGTTATTGTTGTTGAGTTTAAGGGCCACTGACCATAAGCCGTACATATACTGCTGGTGGTGGTCGGTGGCAGCAGGCCGCCACCACCTCTATTCACCAATGTACATGTTCATAATTTATAAATAAGAAATATTTACACCTCAATTTATAAATAAATATTTACACTTTAATTTATTAATAGAAATATTCACACTTATATAAATAAGAAATATTTACACTTACCTTGGATGAGATGTTGGCAGAGGGCAGCTCTGGACTCAGTGCCAATATATTCCTCAAACAAACAATGGAGGAGTTAAGTTTTGTGTCGTCATTTTCTCTCGATTAATGGCTTAACTTACTTGCTACACTGTTAATGCTGCACTTTATCGCTGGCTGGTGCTATAAGCTTTATCGACTCCCTCTGATACTTTGCTGCGATTTCTTTCCTTAATTCTTTGGTGTTCCTCACTTTTTTACCAAAGGACTGACACTAGGAGCTTTCTTTGAGCCCATGGTGGCTTATTTAGCATCACACACAATAATCAAGGGCCAAAAACAATGGATTGTTAAGAAATGTTTTGTATGAACTCGCGGATAATGTTCACTCAACAGAAACAATGCTCCACTGCCTGAGAATGTGCATGGGAGGCGGGCTTTGTATGTGCTGGGCACTGGACAGGTTCCATACCATGAATGAAAGCGTAGCCAATCATCGAAAACGGAGGTAATATTTCCGTGAAAAAAGTGCTCGAAAACTGAAATCAGAAAACAGGGGTACAAACGGAGATTGACTGTACAGGGGGTCCCTCGTTTGCGAAAATTCATTCCCGAATGCTGCTCAAGTGCCATTACCGAGCAATTTACTTCCTAAAGAAATAATGTCACGTAGGTTAGTCTATTTCAGACCCCAAAAATACACTTGCAACAGCATTAAGAAAATACACTTACCTAAATGTTGAGTTTGGAGATGCAGAAAACCGGGACCACTGTGCAGTGGAACCCGAGTTTTGGCTATAATCTGTTCAAGTTAAGCCTAAACTCGAAGCTGCAGCGATGCAATATTTCCCATAAAAATACAGTGGAACCCGACTAACGTAAGCTCCATATAACGTAAAATCGTGTAACGTAAGCTTTTTTACAAAATATTTTGCTTGTGTAGCGACATTTACTCATGTGGCGTAATGTACCGACCTGTCCGCCTGACCCGCGCCTGCGCGGACACCAGCGTGCTCTTTCAAACATTCACAATACTTTGTTGTGTTTATTGCTGGATCAGTGATTTTCCTGTGAAATAAGTCACCATGGGTCCAAAAGAAGCTTCAAAGTCGATAAAAGGCTATAGCACCAGCTAGTGATAAAGTGTAGCAATGGAAATAAGTCACTCTGTCTTGACTTTTTTGGTTATCCTAGGTTTTCTACACATATGCTGCTATGTTGATAATCTATGTATAACTGGATTTGTGTATACCTGAATAAACTTACTTAAGTAATTAAAGCGAATAATCGATAGAAAATGATGACACAAAAAATTAACTTCTACAATGTTATTTGGGTTATAGGGGCACACAAGAGGCCGTCCTATGCCACCATTCCCATGCCCCAACAACACCAACACACTCCCGTTTTATCCCCAAAAATAACCCCAACACACACCCCCTTTTAAGGCGGTGAAAAGCTGAACAAAAAAAGGCAGAGAAAACTTACACAAACTGCGATAAAACATCAATTACTGGGGCGCAACCTAAACATACAGTGGTATACTGTTTTTATCACCTTACGTTATATTCGATATCCGTTCTTTCGTAAAAATGGAAGCGAATCTTTATTGATTTGTCTTCCCCCCGCGGACCTTTCCGGGGGCCCAGCTGGGGCACCAGGGCGCAGGGCTGTTGGGGGCCCCCCCCCACCCACACCCCCATTCATTTCCAGAATTTCATTTTTCCCTGTTTTTAGGGTTGCAACTGCTAAATAAGCTACCATGGGTCCAAAAAAATCCCAGTGCTAAGCCTGTGGAAAAAGGGCAGAAAATATTTACGATAGAAATGGGGAAAGGGGATAATAGAAAAATATGAAAGTGGAGGCGTATCAGTAGCTGGCCCGGCTGATGGTAAACCCTATTCTACCATCTCACCATTGTGGGTAAGAAATATTTGAAAATCAAGGAAGCTTTTTTGCAAAAAAGGGATTTGTCAAAAACAGACCACAAGTGCTGGAAAATGTGGAAAGGGTTGTTGGTGTGGATCAACGAGAAACAGTTAGCAGGAGATACTGTTTGGGGGGAAAAATTTTAAAAGAAGG
>WNWK01056135.1:0-11084 GCA_009830355.1 Cherax destructor
ATGTGTATGTGTGTTTCTGTGCATGTGAGGGTGTGTGTGTGTGTATGTGTGTGGGGGAGAACATGAACTTACTTGTTTATACTCACCTATTTGGTGTTGAAGGGGTTGAGTTCTAGCTCCTCCGTCCGCCTCTCAACCTCTGGGATTCACTCTCAGCTTCAGGACAAGCGCAATATTTCCGCGCGGAGTACGAAAATAAATCGAAAAATTCTAAAATTGAGTTTTGTTGACAGAAAAATAGTTTAAGAATCTGGCAACATTTTGGTAAAAATCCCATTGTAATACGACGTTTCTAAAGCAAATTATAGCTTTTTGAAACATATTATCTTACGACGCGCAACGTAAAAATCGTTACTGCACTAGATGTTTTTTTTTCTTTTTAAATTTTTCTTTCTAATACACTAAATTTACCACTCAACATTACACACACAACCCTCACATATAAAATGAAAGGAACTTACGACGACGTTTCGGTCCGACTTGGACCATTTACGAAGTCACACTCAACATCATGTGCAGTGTGGGAAGAGCCAAGAGGCAGCTAAGGACGATAATTGCTTGATCAGCAGTTTGGGACTCCCAACAAATGTCTTTATACTGACGCTATTATTACTAATGCACTTTATCTGCTTATACCATTTATTCAATAAAGATATCAGACATAAGATATATAAGATAAAAGCATAATAAAGATGGCCAAAATAATAATAAGTGTCATTTTATCCTACTATCTTTTATTGCCAAATATTCTCATTTACAGTCTATAATTATCTGTTGTTTACCATCTTTAATCATAACACTGCAAAAACTCACATAGACTTTAAATTAGAACTGTGCATATTATTCTACTATCTATTGTAATTATTGCAATTACAAGTGATAGTCTGGTGCTACTTTATTTTATAATTTTATCTTATTTGTTTATATCTAGTTAATACTTTAGTTCATTCTAGCTTAATATAAGTCAACACCAAATTCAATATGTTTATTAGTTACTACACTCTATTTGACCAATATGCATTAGCTGTATACTTGTCTAAACATCCCCCTATTACAGATATCAGTACTAGAACTCACCAAACTGTACATGATATAAAGAATTACCATTTAACCTAAATGATGAATGATCTCGTCGACCCGGATCTAAACCTATATTACCTAACTCCCAATCAAAATTTATTGAAAGTAACTGCCTCTATTACACAGCATCACAAGCCAACACTGTCCTAAATATGCAAAAGTATAAGAGTTCTTTACAACATCAGGTCCTTAAGCAAACACTATGATGACCTCCTGGCACTTTTTGATTCCCTAAAGACAACCGTCTCCTGTATTATTCTCACTGAAACCTGGTTTAAGCAGGATACAATATATATCTACTCACTACCAGGATACACAGCAATACACAACTGCAGACCACACCAAGTTGGGGGAGGTATTGCCATCTATTACTCTAATGAACTATCTTGTTATAACACCACTTGCTATAGTGATGAATATGGAGAATATATTTTTGCTAATTTTACTGTTAAAAACCTTAAGACTCCTATAACAATCGGTGTCATTTACCGGAGGCCTCATACAAACATCCCAAATTTTAGCATTAAATTAAAGACACTAATAACAAACAACCAAATGAACAAGCACCACCTTCTCTTAGCCGGAGACTTCAACATCAACCTTGGCCTACCAGATGACCAGCCAGTAACTAATTTCATCAACAATATGAACAAGACACTTCTCATAACAACAATAACTAAAACAACCAGACTTACTGAGACAAGTACAACCATAATTGACCATATATGGACCAATATCCTAGCCCCCTAACTCAGGAAAAATCACAGACAGCACTACTGACCACTACCCCACCTTCCTCTTAACAAACATTAATAAACCACCACTAGAATACAACAAAGTTTCATTTAGACTCCATGACGAGGCCTCAATAAGTAACTTCACAGCAGAGCTAGAGACCGTTGACTGGGCTTTAGAATTCTCCAATGCCAATGGTATCGATGATTGGACAGACATATTTTTTAATAAATTACTTAGACTATACAACAAACATTGTCCTATAAAAACGAAACAGATTACAAATAAATGGCTAGGTTGCCCATGGCTAACTAACAGCTTACTAAGATCCATTGATAAGAAACATCAATATGAAAGCAATATAGACAGGGCTTAATACACAAAGATATTTCTAAACACTATGCATCAGTTCTCACTAAACTAATAAAAAAATCCAAACAATTGTACAACTCCAGCAGATTCACTGAAACAAGAGGATATATAAAAAGACCTGAAAACACTCTCTCAGATTCTGGCACCTTACAAACTGAAAAAACTAGGGATATTGTCCTAACTAAACCGAACGAAACACTACTACAGCCTATTGATACAATTAACAAGATAAATGACTTCTTCTCAGCCATAGGATCAAATATCGCCAGTAAAATCCAGGTACCAACGCCCGAGCAAGTGATTACTTAGATGGGAATTTCCCAACATCCTTCTATCTTGCACCTACTGAGCCCACTGAAGTCACCACGATTATCAAGTCACTTAAAAATAAATCAGGGAATCTGTCTCAAGTCCCACTGTTATTGTACAAACGAGCGGCCCATGTCCTTTCGAATGTTTTTAATTACTTTTTAACAAATCACTAGAAACTAGCACTTTCCCGACACTACTCAAGACAGCGAGGGTTACACCAATACACAAAGGTGGTGACCCCATAGATGTAAACAAATACATATAGGCCAATAACAAACTTACCATTGCTATCCAAAATCTTCGATAAACTCGTGCACAAGAGATTATATTCGTTTATAACAGCACAAAGCATACTCAACCCCTGCCAATTTGGCTTCAGAAAAAATAAAAGCACAAACGATGCAATTGTAAAAATGCTAGACCTGCTTTACACAGCACTGGAAAATAAGGAATATCCATTAGGACTTTTTAATGACCTAAGGAAAGCTTTTGACAGAGTAGATCACGGCATCCTACTCCACAAACTTGACCATTATGGTATAAGAAGCCATGCACTTGCATATTTCAAATCCTACCTTACAAATAGGTATCAGTACGTCACCATTAAAGACACAACCTCATCAACACGACCACTTGATATTGCAGTGCCACAGGGAGGTGTCATTGGTCCCCTGCTCTTCCTCTTATACATCAATGATCTTCCCAATGTATCACAACACCTAAAACCAATTCTCTTTGCTGACGACCCCTCAAGGAAGGTTCCTTGACGCTGGTGAGGGGCTCTTGATCTAGGGAATTGGATCTGTGCTCCGGTTCTCTGAATTGAGCCTGAATGCCTTCCATCCCCCCCATGCGCTGTATAATCCTATGGGTTTAGCGCTCTCCCATGATTATAAAAATAATTTGCTGACGACACGACTTATGTCATCTCCCACCCAAATCTTGCCACACTCAACACCATTGTTAACTAGGAGCTACTAGTAAGAATTATCATGCAGTCCAAAAATAGGCAACCCCCCCACTCTTCAAATATCTAAACTTACTCACTGTACAGAACATCCACACTTACTACAGTGCAACCTACATTTACAGAACCATAAATTCCAATATTAACCCTGAACTAAAACACTTTCTTGATAGTTGTGACAGGACCCACAGGCACAATACCAGACACAAAAATCTCTATGATATTCCCTGTGTCCGGATTAACTTATACAGAAATTCAATGTTCATTAAAGGGCCTAAAATCTGGATCTCCCTGCCTGAAAACTCTAGAACTGCAGACACAACCATCACTTTCAAAACTACCGTTAAAAAACATCATATCTCCCTGACACACCCCACCGTCAGCTAACTACGTGAAAACCACCTATTCTCTTACTTGTATCATGCACACATAAAAAACAAACTAGACCTACTCTCGATATGTGATTCCCTCCAATTTACACTTACACTCACCTAAATGACTGTAAACATAAAATTTCGAATAAATCGACTAGTCATAAATTTGCCTGTGATACTCCAATAGAAACTGTGTATCATTCAAGACAAAACCATTCTCATTGCTAAATTTACAAACTGTAATGCAGTTACCTAGCCTTAATATCAATATGGTCCATAACCTGTATCAATATAGTCTGCTTGAAATGCCTAGTCATGCTAGGCATGATAGTGGCCCTCTTTGTAATTAGTATTTTATAATATGTAGACCACATATTGTAACCAATATTTTATAATATGTAAACCCCACATTGTAATCTTTACAGAGAAATAAACATTTGAATTTGAATTTGAGAGAGCAGGCATCGGAATCCTTTGTCTAGCCATGGGTACTACCGGCAGCGGCAGCGGCAGCGGCAGAGGTAGCATCCTAGCAGCCCTTATTCTCCAAAAAACTCAGCGCTCATCAAAGCTTGTGATGGCCTAATTGAAGGTACAACTGCACAAACCCACGTAGATCACATAATGACCCAAGAATACTAGAAATGCTACCCAAACCTTAACAAAATTGAAGATCTAAGGAAGACAGCCCTGCAAACCCAAACATCGCCCGAGCTGCCAGACGAACGCCTAACCCAATCTAAAGGAAATAAAGCCTCCTCCATAGCTTCACTAGTGATACTATGAGCGGAAATCGCAGAGGAACCAACAACAGTACCAAGAAACCAACGCTAAGGACTTTGAAACACAACATGTCTACACAACAGAAAGCCGGTGCATCAACAACCCCCACACCCCGCCCGGACCCCGACGACAACAATAACATCACCCACCATGGCTGACTCTCCCACCAACCCCACCAGCTTCGTAGGATTCCTTCCTGGGCACCAAGGTATGACTACTCCTGATACTATTAGGGAATACATCATTGCCCTTGAAGCTGAAAACAAAGACATAAAAAGCAAAACTAGTGAAATATGAATCCAAGCTAACTAACCTCGAGATCAAGATCCAAAACCTTGAAGAAGATTACATCGGGAAGTACTGACACAAAATACTCTACAAACAGTTATAACCAGTCACACGATCAAATAACAACTCTGAATATGAAGGTGGAAGCAGCAATCAAGGACTGGAATAACAACATGCACACTCGACTTGATGAATATCTTGATTTTCAAGATGACAAAACCGAACAAGATAACTTGTCTGATGCAGTTATAATAAACAGCAACCACATTCCCAGAGACATAACTCAATCCCAGTGCCAGGAAACTGCTATCAACATATTACAAGACCACCTACAAGTTAATGTGCAAAGGAATGAAATCAAGGAAACACGATTGCTAGGAAAACAAGGTAAACCAAGTATAATGATCAGACTTCATTCATATGATACAAAAAAGAACCTAACTAAATCAGCAATTACAATGAAATGTGGAGTATACATCAACGAGGCCTAACCAGGAAACGTCAAAACCTTCTGTTTAGGCTGAGAAAACTTAAACTGGAGAACAAAATCCATCAGTGCTTCGCTCGTGATGGGAAAATACTAGTTCGAAAAGTATCAACAGGTCAGCAATTTTCTATATCAAACGAACGTGATCTCACCAACTTCCTTAGACAAGCTGACATTACCATTACTGATTAGCCTATTGTCCTCAACACATAATATACGTGTGCTGTATTAGTGAAATTTTTTTTGTACTAACTTTATACTAGCTAGTACCAACTACCTCATACACTATGTACTTTACTTTAAGTGCTATTACTTGCTTCAACTTTATAATATAAATCAAATCTTGCTTCTAAGTTAATTTTTATATCATATTTACTATCTGTCCATTTAATTTAATCCCCATTTATATATTCTCTTGAAATAGTTCCCAGCAAATCAATACCTAGTACTGCCTTTCATCCAATAATTCCTTTTACTTAAGGTGCTAATTCTGGTGCTAAAGTGTTTTACTCTTTTTATTTACTATTATATTCCCTAAAGTGTTAACTCGTAATTAAGGTGCTATTTTTGGTGCTAAAGTGTTTTACTCTTTTTATTTACTATTATATTCTCTAAAGTGTTAACCCTCATTGTTTACTATTATATTCCTAGATTTTATTTAAAAAAAATCTAACTGCCACAGTTCTTTTATTAATTTTTATTATAATAATTAAGGTGCTAACTCAGGTACTAATTTACTTTACTTTCATTGTTTGCTATCATTTTCCCTAGCTCCTTTATTCCCAGCTTTAGTAAACTACCATAGTTCAATTAATTGCATTTGTATAAATTGACTAAGGTACAAATTCACGTGCCAAGAACTCTGTCAAATACCCTGTATCTCTACAAACTCTTATTAAAAATTTGTAATAATCAAATAGTTCCTAAGCATTTATTCTAGTATCATATTATTAAGTTTAGTATTATCTATTCTTCTCAGGTCTAGTTATAGAATCACATCAAATCTTATGATTACAGGAATTGATCCTGATATCAACCTATTATTAAATGACTTACATGATTCCAACAGCAACTGTAACTATTACACAGCAGATCAAGCAAAGACATTACTCAGAGCCAACAATAACATAACTATCTTCAATTACAATGTTAGATCTTTGAGCAAACATTATGATGACCTCACAGCCTACTCCAATCCCTCCAGACCAATATGTCAATCATCACACTCACTGAGACCTGGCTGAAGCCTGATACTACAGATGTCTATGCCATCCCAGGTTACACAGCCATTCACAATTGAGGACAGATCAGCGAGGGGTGGAATAGCTTATTACTCAGATCAACTTGAATGTATCAATAACTCTTGCATAAGGGATGAGATGGAGAATATATTATAGCTAAATTTAAATCAAAGACCTGCAAAAACCCTCACAGTGATAAACATCTACAGATTACACAGTCAAACATTCACCATTTTAGTGAAAAACTAGGTAACCTAATAACTGATGCACACATGAACAAAGACCATTTGCTGCTCACAGGGGACTTCAATATAAATCTCCTACATGACCAGGACCCACAAGTAACAGAATTCACAAACACTATGAGCAACTGCTTGTTACTACCAACAATATCAAAACCTACAAGAATCTCCGAGACTAGTACCTCATTACTAGACCACATCTGGATAATACTATAGCCCCTCTAAAATCAGGCATCATCACAGACAACACCACAGACCACTATCCGACCTTTCTCATAACTAATCTTGGTAAATTGCCCCTAGATATTACAAAAGTTACCTTCAGACTACATAATGAGTCAGCTGTAAATAACTTTATAACAGCTATGATTAACATTGACTGGCATAATGAGTTAGAAACATATACAGATACTAATGAATGCATCAAGAATTTCCTTAACAAAACCCACCACCTCTATAACAAACATTGCCCTAAAAAAACTAAACAGATCACAGCTAAGAGACTTCAATAACCCTGGCTAACACCCAGCATCCTTAAATCCATTAACAAAAGGCACCAATATGAAAACAATACAGAAGGGGTCTAATAACCAGAGAACAATCCAAACGCTACTCATCAACCCTTACCAGCCTGATAAGGAGATCAAAAATTGTATTATGAGAACAGACTCCAGAACATGGTGATATGAAAAGACCTGGAAGACCCTATCTGCAATTCTAGGAAATAATAAGATAGCGAAAAACAACACCATCAAATTATCAAGAGCAGATGAACCCTACTCTCACCTACTGAGACAGCAAACAGACTTAATGTTTTCTTCTCCACCATAGGAAAGAATCTAGCGAGTAAAATCCCAAGCTCAAACACCCGTCCAACAGACTACCTCACAAACACCTACCTAATACGCTATTCCTAGCTCCTACCAACCCAATTGAAGTCTCGCTCATAATCAACACCCTTAAAAACAAGGCAGGAGACATAAACAGCCTACCAACTTTTATGTACAAAAGCTTCACAGGTACTGTCACCAATTATAGCAACACTATTCAATAAATCCATTGAAGCCTCTACCTTTCCATCAATTCTCAAAATAGCTAGGGTCACCCCGATCCACAAAGGAGGTGATCAAACAGACCTGAATAATTATAGACCAATTTCTAATTTACCATTGCTTTCTAAAATCTTCGAAAAATTAATTCATAGACAAATCTATTCCTACCTCGTCTCACACAATGTACTCAACCCTGTCAATTTGGATTCAGGACAAACAAGAGCACAAACGATGCTATTACGCACATGTTGGAGTTAATATATACAGCACTTGAGAAAAAGAAGTCCCACTGGGAATCTTCATTGATCTCCGCAAAGCTTTTGATACAGTCGACCATGATTTACTGCTCACAAAATTAGCACACTATGGTAGGGGGCACCCACTCAACTACCTAAAATCATACCTCACCAACAGAAGCCAATACGTGTACACAAATGGAGCGAACTCTTCCACACAACCAATTACAGTCGGTCCTCAAGGAAGTGTCCTGGGGCCACTCCTATTCCTCATTTACATAAATGACCTACCGAATGCATCACAACTACTCAAACCCATTTTATTTGCAGATGACACAACATATGTCTTCTCTCACCCAAATCCAGTTATACTGGCCAACACTGTTAATGCCGAATTACAGAAAATATCAACATGGATGACGACTAACAAGCTTACTCTCAATACTGACAAGACCTACTTCATACAGTTTGGAAGCAAAGCCACAAATGTTCCACTTAACATAACACTTAATGGTACACCCATCACAAGACTCACGGAGGGAAAATTCCTAGAATCCACCTTGACAGTAGCCTTAAATTCCAAACACATATACAACAAATTTCCAAGAAAATCTCGAAGACAGTAGGCATATTATCAAAGATCGCTATTATGTACTAACAGCTCTCCTTGCACTATATCATTCACTTATCTACCCGTATCTCACCTATGGAATCTTGCATGGGGATCAACAACGTTAAATCACCTTAGGACCACTCATAACACAACAAAAGGCCGCAGTCAGAATGATAACAAATTCCCTCTAGACAGCATACCCACCAATATTCAAAGTCTCAAACTACTCACCGTAAAAACATTCATACTTACTCTTGTGCCTACACATATTAAAACTTAACCTAATATAAACCTCTGTAAAACTCTCCTCCCCTTTAATAGGACCCATGACCACAACACCGAAAATCCTTTTTGATAACCCTGTTATATCAACCTTGTAAAAATTCTATGCAATAAAGGTCCCAGAATCTGGAACATTACCAGTAAATATTAAATAATCTTGTTGAAAATCAATTTAAACTCAACTCAAAACCACCTACTCACCCAAACTAAATGATCATGCTATAAACTACTTTGAAAATGCTCATTTTCTTTCCTATAAATAATCTCAATTTTTAATAATATTTACTATTATTTCCCCTATATATTAAAAAGTTAATTCAAAATGTCAATGTTTTTCCTTAAGATAATCTCAATTCCATATTATCATTCAAAATCTTAACACCTGTAACAATCTAAGATCTAATATCATTATATAATAATTTAAACAGTAAAATTTCATCATATTGTAATTTTGTAAATAATTTTTAACTAGAATAAACTCAATAAATTTCTTATTAAGTACATAGTTTTTATGGACTAGAATAAGCTGCCCCTAATGCCATGGCATGTCAGTGGCTCTTTGCATCAATTTACATTGTAACTTCCGATACCCGTAATCTGCAATGAAATAAAATTTGTTTGTTTGTTTGTTTAAATATACGGTTTTCTCTATTGCCTCGCTGGCGTACTCAAAGAAAACGGTGTTTTAACATGGGAAACAATAAGAAATCACTTATAATGCATAAAAAAAAGCCCAAAACGCGATTTTGGAATATTTTGTCGTAAATGAGGCGTGAGCGGTTTCCGCGATTATCTAAAAAAGTAAATTTTGGCCTATTGCGAACCGTCTTCATTATTAATGATTAGATTGAATGGTTTTCAAGGAACATAAAACAAAGTGGTTTGATATTCTAGTGAAATAAAAAAAAGGGGAAAATCTCAAATATTTTTTATTTTGTGGGGGGGTTAAAAAGGCAGATATTTTGGTGAGTGACAAAGCGTAAAAAATGTATTTTTTCGGCATGAAGATAAGCTAACTTAATTCATTGATTTTATACAATACTATTCGGGAGGACGTATTCAGAGTGGGGGGGTGTCCCCAGCACCGCAGAACCGCCAGACCGGAAGAGGATGCTCATATGTCATAATCAGTATTTTTTTCAGTTGTTTGTTGGCCGATCTTATTGAAACTTTGTCACATCATTTTAAACATGCTTCTAAACATATACCAAAAAAAAAAATCGGACACCAAAAAGTGGACACCTAAAATACGGGCCTTGTCCTTCATGCCCCGATCTCTTCATTTAACTCTAAGTTTGGTGTCTGTCTCCACTATTTTCGTCAAGTTTATTTCATAACTGGACTCCTGAAATAAAAAATACTTCTTGACATCCCCCTGCCTTATTTATGTATTTATTCCAGCTGTGTCCCGGTACCTGTTTCCCTCTGCTCGCATCCTGTCCTGATTGTCCTGTCAATTCCCTCTGTAGTTTGAATATTGTTTTCATGTTTTCCCTGGTCCTTCTGTACCCGGGTTTAGATTATTCCATTAGCCCCTCTTCGTACTGTAGCTCATATCCCTTTGCTCTGGAACTGCAGAATGACTCTTTTTTGAGATTCCCAAGGCCACTCTCAGAATTGCCAGGGGGCATTGTCTCCAGAGGTTATTCAGTTGATGTGAGTCTCTGGCAATATGCTAGCACTATACTTACTACCAAACTCTGTCCCCCAGGTTTTTCCATGTCACTAACCTTCAGATTGTCCAGATCCATTTACAGCTTATTATCCTTACCTATTTGTATGAGCCCCATTTTTGCCCAGAGTCCCCCTGTTGTACGTAGCATAATAAACTAGAAAAAGTACTAGACCTTATAACAATCCTTGTGGTACCCCATTGTTACTATTCCCCCCTTTTGACATTCTTCCTGGACAGTCACTTTTGGTTTCCTTACCTTAAATTCTCTTAGATCCACCGAGTATGTTCCCGTTATTCCTTCCTACATCTCAAGTTTTGCCAAAGTCTTATGGGCACAATATCAGA
>WNWK01056136.1:0-11084 GCA_009830355.1 Cherax destructor
GCCGTGTGTGCCCAAAACAACAATTTTCAACACATCTATCGAAAAAGGCAATTACCTGAGGTATGGAAGCAGCAGTCTTTAAGAAAGGAGACAGACAGGTAAGATTAAACTACAGAACAGTGTCACTGACATGTATATTATGCAAAGTCTTGGAGAAGATTATCAGGAAAAGACTAGTGGAGCACCTAGAATGGAACGATTTTATACACGATAACTAGCACGGATTCAGGGAGAACTACTGTGTCACAAACTTACTGGATTTTTATGACAAGGTGACAGAAGTAAGGGAGGAGATTAGTGCAAAAGCTAGAGGAGTAGGCAGAAATAACAAGATATGCACTGCAATGGATCAGAGAATACCTGGCAGGAAGGAAACAACGAATGATGGTACATGACTAGATGTCAGAGTGGGCGTCTGTGACGATCAAGGTTCTACAAGGGTCAGTCTTAGGGCTGGTGCTTTTTCTGGTATATGGGAATGACATACCAGAAGCGATAGATTCTGAGGTGTCCCTGTTTGCATACGACACAAAGCTAATGTGGAGAATTCAAGAGGATGAAGATCACGTATGTTACGCCCAGACACAGTTCGTTTACAAATATCTGGCATTTATGTTCATCTACAAACAAAACAAACAAACAAACAAATTTTATTTCATTGCAGGTTACATGGGTATTGGAAGTTACAATGTAAATTGAGTGCAAGGAGAGCCACTGACATGCCATGGCATTAGGGGCAGCTTATTCTAGTCCTTAAAAACTAGGTACTTAATATTAGAGAAATTTATTGAGTTTATTCTAGTTAAAAATTATTTTCAAAATTACAATATGATGAAATTTTACTGTTTAAATTATTATATAATGATATTAGATCTTAGATTGTTACAGGTGTTAAGATTCTTGAATGATAATATGGAATTGAGATTATCTTAAGGAAAATAACATTGAGCATTTTTGACATTAACTTATAATATGAGTAGGGGTAACATAATAGTAACATATTATTAAAAATTGAGATTATCGTATAGGAAAGTAACAATGAGCATTTTTCAAAGTAGTTTATAGCATGATCATTTAGGTTTGGGTGAGTAGGTGGTTTTGAGTTGAGTCTTAAATTGATTTTCAGACAAGATTATCTTAATATTTACTGGTAATGAATTCCAGATTCTGGGGCCCTTTATGTGCATAGAATTTTACATAGGTTGATATGAACACGGGGTATATCAAAAAGTGATCTGTGTCGTGTTGTGGTCATGGGTCCTATTAAAGTTGGTGAGGAGAGTTTTGAGCAGAGGGTTTATATTAGAGTGTAAAGTTTTATATATGTAGTAGGCACAAGAGTAAGATGAATGTTCTTTACGGTGAGTAGTTTGAGACTTTTGAATATTGGTGGAGTATGCTGTCTAGAGGGGAATTTGTTATCATTCTGACTGCGGCCTTTTGTTGTGTTATGAGTGGTCTAAGGTGATTTAACGTTGTTGATCCCCATGCACAGATTCCATAGGTGAGATACGGGTAGATAAGTGAATGATAGAGTGCAAGGAGAGCTGATTGAGGTACATAATAGCGTATCTTTGATAATATGCCTACTGTCTTCGAGATTTTCTTGGAAATTTGTTGTATATGTGTTTGGAATTTAAGGCTACTGTCAAGGTGGATTCCTAGGAATTTTCCTCTGTGAGTCTTGTGATGGGTGTACCATTAAGTGTTATGTTAAGTGGAACATTTGTGACTTTGCTTCCAAACTGTATGAAATAGGTCTTGTCAGTATTGAGAGTAAGCTTGTTAGTCGTCATCCATGTTGATATTTTCTGTAATTCGGCATTAACAGTGTTGGCCAGTATAACTGGATTTGGGTGAGAGAAGACATATGTTGTGTCATCTGCAATAAAATGGGTTTGAGTAGTTGTGATGCATTCGGTAGGTCATTTATGTAAATGAGGAATAGGAGTGGCCCCAGGACACTTCCTTGAGGGACTCCGATTGTAATTGGTTGTGTGGAAGAGTTCTCCATTTGTGTACACGTATTGGCTTCTGTTGGTGAGGTATGATTTTAGGTAGTTGAGTGGGTGCCCCCTTTTACCATAGTGTGCTAATTTTGTGAGCAGTAAATCATGGTCGACTGTATCAAAAGCTTTGCGGAGATCAATGAAGATTCCCAGTGGGACTTCTTTTTCTCAAGTGCTGTATATATTAACTCCAACATGTGTGTAATAGCACGTTTGTGCTCTTGTTTGTCCTGAATCCAAATTGACAGGGGTTGAGTACATTGTGTGAGACGAGGTAGGAATAGATTTGTCTATGAATTAATTTTTCGAAGATTTTAGAAAGCAATGGTAAATTAGAAATTGGTCTATAATTATTCAGGTCTGTTTGATCACCTCCTTTGTGGATCGGGGTGACCCTAGCTATTTTGAGAATTGATGGAAAGGTAGAGGCTTCAATGGATTTATTGAATAGTGTTGCTATGATTGGTGACATCTAATATTACATTGCGATTACCATCATTAAAAGCTAAAACGATGTTAATCAGCTTTATAATATTACATATTCATTTTCACCTTCCATGTTTTCATTTATATATATATATATATATATATATGTACATAGGAGGGATCGTACCAGTGGTAACAACCATTCAATGTTTGTGTGACGTCACCTCTGGTGGCTACTCGCCTGACGCAGCTGACGTCAGAGGTGAGTGTATTAGAGTAGTCAGTACAGCAACTCTCTCTCTCGGTAAAGAGGTCTTCATTGCTTACTCCTTTGAGAAGTTATTAGTCTAGAGCTTTATTCTCTAAAGTCGCCAGAAATTGTGAGATCTGGTGAAACTTTCATTGTATAGAAGTTCTCATGTGTTAAGAGACTTCAAGTATTCTCGTCAACATTCTAATTGTCTCGTAAAACAGAGACACTGTAACTTTATTGATCATATATATATTAAAGGCCCATTCTGCTAGAATGAAGGTCATGGTAATTTATAAGTTGTGTATAAAGACTGTGTTTATACATAATAACTAAGAAAAATGTACAATTAAAATATCTTAAGTCAATAACGTTATCTACGATATATTAAATATATATTTTACAAATTTTTTTCGATCTCCTTATTAATCTGTACAGAAGAACGGTACTTATTACGATATTACGGGAGAATAAATTCTTCCCCTAGACTAACATCGCCTATGCCAATAAAGAATATCGTAATAAATGGGGACCTGCTGTCCGGGAGATTGAACTTTGTATAACACCTTAAAACACAGACTTATAGTAAGGCTTTTGATAGAGTACCGCACCAGAGACTGTTAAAGAAAGTGGCAGCTCATGCATTGGGGGAAAAGTGCTGTCATGGATCGAGTCATGGCTCACCAATAGGAAGCAGAGAGTGTGCATAAATGGGGTTAAACGAATGGGGACTTGTAACAAGTGGTGTTCCACAGAGATCAGTCTTAGGCCCGTTGTTATTTATAATATATATCAATGACCTTGACGAGGAATTACTAGTGATATGAGCAAATTCGCCGACGACACGAAGATAGGTAGGATAATTGATTCAAACATAGATGTCATAGAACTTCAGGAAGATTTAGACAAACTTAATTCGTGGTCAGAAAAGTGGCAGATGCAGTTTAATGTAGATAAATGCAAGGTTCTGAAGCTCGGGAGTGTCCATAACCCAAGCACTTATAAGTTAAATAACGTAGAACTTAGCCATACAGATTGCGAGAAGGACTTGGGGGTGATGGTAAGCAGCAACCTTAAACCAAGACAGCAATGCCTAAGCGTACGTAATAAGGCAAATAGATTACTGGGATTTATATCAAGAAGTGTTAGCAACAGAAGTCCAGAGGTTATATTACAGCTTTATACATCATTAGTAAGGCCTCGCCTAGATTACGCAGCTCAGTTCTGGTCTCCATATTACAGAATGGACATAAATTCGTTAGAAAACATTCAGCGTAGAATGACTAAATTAATACATAGCATTAGAAATCTTCCTTACGAAGAAAGATTGAAGACCTAAAATTACATTCACTTGTAAGACGTAGAATGAGGGAGACATGATCGAGGTATACAAGTGGAAAATGGGTATTAACAAAGGGGATATAAATAAGGTCTAAGAACATAAGAACATAAGAAAGGAGGAACACTGCAGCAGGCCTGTTGGCCCATACTAGGCAGGTCCTTCACAATCCATCCCACTAACAGAATATTTGCTCAACCCAATTTTCAAAGCTACCCAAGAAATAAGCTTTGACAATTCTACCCACTCATGCGCGAGTCCCACTCAAATCCAACCCTCTCACTCATGAATTTATCCAACCTAAATTTGAAACTACCCAAGGTCCTAGCTTCAATAACCCTACTAGGCAGACTGTTGCACTCATCAACTACCCTATTTCCAAACCAATACTTTCCTATATCCTTTCTAAATCTAAACTTATCTAACTTGAATCCATTATTGCGGGTTCTCTCTTGGAGAGATATCCTCAAGACCTTATTTATATCCCCTTTGTTAATACCCATTTTCCACTTGTATACCTCGATCATGTCTCCCTCATTCTACGTCTTACAAGTGAATGTAATTTTAGGGTCTTCAATCTTTCTTCGTAAGGAAGATTTCTAATGCTATGTATTAATTTAGTCATTCTACGCTGAATGTTTTCTAACGAATTTATGTCCATTCTGTAATATGGAGACCAGAACTGAGCTGCGTAATCTAGGTGAGGCCTTACTAATGATGTATAAAGCTGTAATATAACCTCTGGACTTCTGTTGCTAACACTTCTTGATATAAATCCCAGTAATCTATTTGCCTTATTACGTACGCTTAGGCATTGCTGTCTTGGTTTAAGGTTGCTGCTTACCATCACCCCCAAGTCCTTCTCGCAATCTGTATGGCTAAGTTCTACGTTATTTAACTTATAAGTGCTTGGGTTATGGACACTCCCGAGCTTCAGAACCTTGCATTTATCTACATTGAACTGCATCTGCCACTTTTCTGACCACGAATTAAGTTTGTCTAAATCTTCCTGAAGTTCTATGACATCTATGTTTGAATCAATTATCCTACCTATCTTCGTGTCGTCGGCGAATTTGCTCATATCACTAGTAATTCCCTCATCAAGGTCATTGATATATATTATAAATAACAATGGGCCTAAGACTGATCCCTGTGGAACACCACTTGTTACAAGTCCCCATTCGGATTTAACCCCATTTATGACACTCTCTGCTTCCTATTGGTGAGCCATGACTCGATCCATGACAGCACTTATCCCCAATGCCATGAGCTGCCACTTTCTTTAACAGTCTCTGGTGCGGTACTCTATCAAAAGCCTTACTAAAGTCTAAATAAACAATATCGAATTCTTTATCGTGATCAACAGCCTCAAAAGCTTTACTGAAGAAGGTTAATAAATTAGATAGGCAGGAACGGCCCTCGTGAATCCATGCTGGGTATCATTAATCAAATTATGGTTATCTAGATGGCTTCTAATAATATCAGCTATAATTGACTCTAGTAATTTGCCTACAATTGAGGTCAGGCTATTGGGCGGTAGTTTGACGGTAGTGACTTGTCCCCTGCTTTAAAAATAGGAATTACATTAGCCATCTTCCACATATCAGACACTACACCTGTTTGAAGAGATAAATTAAAAATGTTAGATATTGGTTCACAGAGTTCCATTTGCATTCCTTAAGAACCCTTGCAAAAGCTCATCAGGACCCGGGATTTATTTTGTTTCAGTCGGTCCAGCTGTTTCATAATCATTTCGCTAGTGACTGTGATATTACATAATTTATCTTCTTCTGGGCCTCTGTAAAAATTAATTACTGGGATATTATTAATGTCTTCCTGTGTGAAACCGAGAGAAAATAATTATTAAAAATAGAGCACATATCATTCTCCTTGTCAGTAAGATGCCCAAAGTTATTTTTAAGGGGACCTATCTTATCCCTAACTTTTGTTCTATAAACCTGGAAAAAACTTTTGGGTTAGTTTTTGAATCCCTAGCAACTTTAATTTCATAGTCCCGTTTAGATTTTCTTATTCCTCTTTAACGTCCCTCTTAATGTCAGTATACTGATTTATAAGATGACCCTCACCTCTTTTTATGCGCCTATAAATTCCTTTCTTCTGCCCTAAAAGATATTTGAGCCTATTATTCATCCATTTTGGGTCATTTCTACTTGATCTAATTTCTTTATACGGGATAAATGTTCTTTGGGCAGCCTGTATAGTGTCAAGAAAACTGTCATATTGATACCTCTCTTCTTCATCCCAGTCCACAGTTGATAAGTGTTCTCTAAGTCCATTATAATCTGCTAAGCGAAAATCTGGGACCATTATTGAATTATCCCTACTATCATACATCCATTCAATGCTAAAGGTAATTGACTTGTGGTCGCTTGAGCCGAGTTCCTCTGTAATTTCTAAATTATTAACAAGGGTTTCCTTGCTTGCCAGAACCAAGTCAAGTAGGTTATTTCCCCTTGTAGGTTCTGTTACAAACTGCTTCAAAAAGCAATCCTGAACTACTTCTAAAAAGTCGTTAGATTCTAAATTCCCTGTCATGAAATTCAAATCAATCTGACTAAAGTTAAAGTCCCTAAATTACTACGTTATCGTGTCTTGTGGCCTTAACAATTTCCTCCCAAAGTAGTCTCCTTGTTCCCTATCTAAGTTTGGAGGACGGTAAATCACGCCTAAAATCAATTTTTCACACCCCTCTGAAAATTCTATCCAGACAGACTCTGTATGTGTTAATTCAGACTTTATACCCGTTTTTATGCAACAATTTAAATGATCACGGACATAGAGTGCCACCCCACCCCCTTTCCCGATACTTCTGTCTACTTGGAACAATTTAAAACCCTGAATGTGACATTCGGCAGGCAAGTCCCGATTTTTCATATTAAACCATGTCTCAGTTATTGCAAAAACATCAATATTACCCGTACTTGCAACTAATCTCAACTCGTCCATCTTATTCCTAGCACTACGACTATTGGTGTAATATATATTTAGAGACCCTCCTTTCTCTTTACCCTTCCTGCTCATCTCTGTTTTCCACTATACCTATTACTGTCCTTGTCATCTAGTGTCACTAGCTTTCCACTATCCACCTTATTCTGCCTATTACTAGTTCTCCTACAACTTATAATATTACTACACTGGGACTTCTCTGTTTTCCCCCAAAACCCATACCACTAACTATTTCTAGTTTAAAGCCCTAACAGCTCCCTCCACTGCAGTTGCCAGTGCCCCCACCCCAGACCTGGATAAGTGAACCCCATCCCTGGCATACATGTCTTGAGGATATCTCTCCAAGAGAGAACCCGCAATAATGGATTCAAGTTAGATAAGTTTAGATTTAGAAAGGATATAGGAAAGTATTGGTTTGGAAATAGGGTAGTTGATGAGTGGAACAGTCTGCCTAGTAGGGTTATTGAAGCTAGGACCTTGGGTAGTTTCAAATTTAGGTTGGATAAATTCATGAGTGAGAGGGGTTGGATTTGAGTGGGACTCGCGCATGAGTGGGTAGAATTGTCAAAGCTTATTTCTTGGGTAGCATTGAAAATTGGGTTGAGCAAATATTCTGTTAGTGGGACGGATTGTGAAGGACCTGCCTAGTATGGGCCAACAGGCCTGCTGCAGTGTTCCTCCTTTCTTATGTTCTTATGTTCTTATGTTCTTATAAAGTAATATTTAAAAGACCTTTGCGGAATAAGACGGCTTCATTATCCGCCAGGTTTGAAGATCTTACCGTTGAACGGTTGAATACAATAAATTTACAAACATGTTGGCAAATAGCAAAATCCCTCGGAGTCAAGTATGATAAACACTACACCGCTGTTACCCTTTGGGCTATCATTAGGAATTTACTTTTTCCAGAAGCCCCAGAAGAAGACTCTGGTGAGGAAATAACAGACGATGAAAGTTTGATCTCACAATTGGACCAACAGTCATTATTAAATGACATGGAAGTGCCTTTAGTAGGTACTAAATAAACATCAACGAGACCTAAGTCTCCGCGACAACTTCCGTCACAGGATCAGGTAGTACACCAGGAACTGCCACATTCTCTATGTTAACGGAACCTAGGGTCCCGGTGAGGAATAATTCAGAGTTTTCCCAATGGAACTCCCTTCAAATTCCTCAAGAGATACATTCTCCTGAACGATTTGAGAGATTAGAACGCTTCTTGAAGCTACAAACTACGTATATTGAAGCCCAACGTAAGTTTAAACAAGAAGAGTTCGAAAGAGAGTCCATCAGACATGACAGACAACTCAACCCAGGAAATACAGAGTCTCGTCCAGAACCAAGGATCAAGGCATTCAACATTCATCAAGCGGCTGCTATGGTTCCCAAATTCTGTGAGGAAAACCTCGACGCATTTTTTGAAGCCTTTGAAAATCAGGCTCAAATTATGAAGTGGCCTCGAGAACACTGGGCTGCCCTGATACACACTACTTTGACGGGCTAGCACAGGCTAGCACGGCTTCTTTACCCTTCGAGCAATACTCTCAGTACGAGAGTATTGCTTATGACTTGTTGCCTGCCAGTTATTTATGGGCTTTCCGGACATTGAAGCGCAACCCACAACAGTCCTGGGTAGAGTTTGCCCGAGGAAAACAGGCAGTGTTTGAGAGATGGCTTAGGGCTTCAAATTGCAATACAGTGGAGTGCCTTTCTCAATTAATTTTGAATGAAGACTTCTTTAATTACTTGACGGAAGACCTGCATACGTACCTTATCGGACGTTCCGCCTCAACGCTAATAGAAACTGCTTCGATAGCCGACCATTATGAAACAGCTCACCAGACAACAGGATAAAGTCAACATAAAGACGCTGTGCAGAAAACTCCGAGGAAAGTGTCTAAGTTTGAAGGAAAAGAGTATACGTGGCGCACTCCCAACTGGCATAGTAATTCCACTCAGGGGAAAACAATTACGTTTCTGTAATTACTGCCGAAGACCAGGACATTTGGAAAACCAGTGTAGAAAGAAGAACGAGCATAACTACGAAAATCCCAGGAGGTACCCTACTCAAGTGATCTCTTCTCAGGTCCAAACTAAAGCTCAGCCTGTAGGGACGAACTCAAAATCCTCCCATCCAGAGACACCACGGACGATATGACTACATTCCGAAGAACATCCAGAAACTAAGGTAGGCGAGGCCATGGAACCTTACCTTGCTACAGGAACAGTGGACCTCTATGAAAAAAGGTTAGTAAATGTCACTACTTTCTGAGACACCGGGAGTTATCTGTCTTTATTAAGGACAGATGTATTACCCCTAAATGAAAACTCCGACACCAAAATGGAAGTTTTATTAGAGGCTTGTGGTGATGCCTTAATTAAAGTACCACTGCATAGAGTGTTTTTGGAAATCCCCGACTATGTGGGTTGGATAACTGTTGGAATATCTAGTAAAGAATTCCCCATTTAGGGTGTTGGACTATTGATCGGAAATGATGTATACCACCAAGGGATTTGTAAAGAACCGTTGGTGATAAATAACCACTCTGAAGCCCATTATGCTTTAGAAGCATCAACCGAAGGTCCGGCATTATTTCCTCTAAGCCCAGCCTTGGTTGTGTGCGGGTGTGCTGGTGGTGCTCCCTTGCGGCAGCTAGAGGCAACGTCATTTTCAAACAATGGACTTCGGTTACAGGAGGAGAGTGAACACGGTCTGTGTTGACTTGGTCCAGGGAGCCATATATCCGTCTAATGCAGAGGTTCTACTGCCTGCAATACTACGAGACACTTTTGGATTATCGCATGAGGAGATTTATGGCATATCATTAAATGGTGCAAGGAGGATCTTCATCAAATTAGCTTGCACTGCAGCTTATCAACGAGTCGTCGATACATACCAGGAGAAAAAGTTAGTGGTACATCAAGGCCTAGAGGTATGTTTGAAAGATGTTTCTGCCACTTTTAAGTGGATTAAGGTGCATAATGTGCCCTTTGAATCCGGACAAGAGGATATTAAAGATGTATTTAAGAGTTATGGCATAATACATGCTGTAAACATAGGACACTGGGCGATGGGTTATATGCTGGCGTTTTAGAGGGAACATACTCCATCAAAATTTCCTTGAGGAAACCTATTCCCTCTTATGTACTTATGGAGAATTTTCGCACACAGGTGTATGTCACATACCCAGGGCAGGTGAGGACATGTTGACTGTGTGGAAGCCGGGTCACTTGGCTGCTGAGTGTAGCCAAAGGGAGAGGATTGGCGTCGAGGTGGAGCAGAGCAGCGACAGAGATACAAGTAAGGAATGCAACGAAGGATGGAACAGAAGGAGGCATGGAGTGTGGCGTGCAGGGAGAGAGAAGACATCATGGAGTGTGGAGGTGGACAGAGCGGAGATGGAGGAACAAAGGATGAGTGGGAAGAGCATGGAGGTGGAGGTGTCAGAAGGGGAAAAGACTGCGCCAGACACGGAAGAGGAAGGTATAACTGGTCAGGAGGCTGAGATTTTGAGGGATCTCAATGAGATTCTTGAAGGTGAAGAGATGACATTGGAGGGGTCAACCAGTGAGGTGTGTGGCATTGGGGTTCTGGAGCAGAACCAGGAACAGGTGGGTGGTGGTGAGGCAGCAGGCGAGGTGGAGGTGCACAATGAGCAGGTACATGCAGACCTGAGAGAAAGGGGAGAATCTAGGAAGAGAACTGGTGAGGAGGCTGGTAATGATGTCCTCACACCATCACAGAGACCTGGTAAGAAAATTTGGTCTGAAGTTGTAGTTGGACAGCAGACAAGAGCTAGAGGTAGTGGGGGTGATAAGGGTGAAGGGGGGATGGGAGGTGACAGGAAAGGTGGGAGAGGAGGGTCTAGGTATAACTTTGGAGAAAACAACCGAAACCAAAAGGGAAACCTCAACCATTACCTTCCGGTGTTTAAGTATGAACATGAATGGCCTTAAAAATGAGGCCAAACGAAAGTGGGTAGAAGTGACATTGATTAGGTACAGGGTAGATGTAGTGTTTTTTCAAGAGCACAATTATAGGTGTGGGAGGGAATTAAAGTTGAAAGGATTTCAGTGTTTTGTGGGAGGTTCT
>WNWK01056137.1:0-11083 GCA_009830355.1 Cherax destructor
TATCTAAAAAAAGTTTTTCAAAAATCCTTTAAAAAAACCCTTTAAAACGTCAAAAAAGCAAAAAAACAAGTTTTATAGCATTTTTTTTAAAATTTTTTAATTATTTACATATTTTTTCAAAAAACCCATTAAAAATCTATAAAAATCAATATTTTTTTTAGAATATTTCATATTATTTTCGAAAAATACATGAAACATTAAAAATCTCAGAAAAAATTTTGCTAATATCGACGTTTTAGAGCGGTTTGATGTTTTTTCAAAACTCATTTTTTTGCTAAAATACTTACATTTTCACACTTTTAAATTGAATTTTATAGCATTTTAATATTTAATAATTATTTACATATTTTTAAAAAAACCCATTAAAAACTATAAAAATCAATATTTTTAAAGAATATTTCAATTATTTTTGAAAAATACATGAAACATTAAAAAAAACTCAGAAAAATTTCTAAAATCGTATTTTTTGCATATTTCGACGTTTTTTGAGCGGTTTGAGTGCTTTTCTGGCAAAACTCATTTTTTAGCTAAAAATTAGATTTTCACACTTTTTTTAAAAAAATTTTCATGTTGAAAAATTTTTGGGGGAAAAAAAAAACAAAATTTTATGATTTTCTTTAAGGAAGCTTTTCCTTCTTTTTATCTAAAAAAAAGTTTTTTAAAAAACCCCCCAAAATGTTTTAATCCAAAAAAAGAAAAAAATTTTTTTTTTGCATTTTTGAATATTTTTTAAAATTTTTTTCATATTTTTTAAAAAAACCCCCCAAAAACTATAAAAAACAATATTTTTTAGAATATTTCATTAATTTTGAAAATACTAACATTAAAACTCAAAAATATGCTAAAATATGAATTTACGTTTTAAGCTTTAGGTTAGCAAATATTTTATAAAAATTTCATATTTTCCTTTTTAAAAAATTCTACTGCAATTAAATTTTTAAAAGTCAAAATTTTATATTTTCTTAAACTACATATGTAAAATTTTTTAAAAAAATGTTTTTTCAAAACCTTAAAGTTAATCTGCAAAATCATTTATAGCATTTTAATTTAATTTAATATTTTTAAAACAATAAAAATTTTAAAACAAATTTTAAGAAATTTTTAATTTCAAATAATAAAAAAAATTCAAAAATCAAAATCGTAATGCATATTTAGTTTTAAGCTTTGATTTTTAAATCATTTTTAAAAATCTATTTAACTTTAAATAAATTTTATGATTTAATTTTGGGAAATAAGAAAATTTTAATTTTAAAATCCAATAATTTTATCTAAATAGTTTAGAAATTGAAAAGCTTTCGCAAAATCAAATAGTAATACTTTTTAATTTATAAATTTTACTTTTAAAAAATAAAATTAAAAACTATATTTAGAATTCTATTATTTTCAAAATAGTTAAAATCCGAAAATGCTAATTTTAAAAGAAACGTTTTAGCTTTGATTTTTAGAAAATCATTTTTAAAAATCTTAATTTAATTTAAATTAATTTAGAAATTAATTTGGGAAATAAGAAAATTTTAAATTTTTTTAGAATTCTATAGTATTTTTATAAAATAGTTTTAAAATTTGAAAGTTTGCAAAATCATAAAAAATTATACATTTTAATTTAATTATTCATATTTAAATTTTAAAATAAAATATATTTTGAATTTCAGATTATTTTCAAAAATAATGAAAATTAATTAAAAAGAAAACGATTTTATTGCATTTTATTTTAATTTATTTTAAACCATTAAAATAAAATTAATTTAATTTTAAAATTTAAAATGAAAAAAAAGCAAATAGATTTTTAACTTTAAAACCAAAACAAAATTTTAAATTTAATTCAAATAATAAATTTTTATGAAATTTTTGAAATTAAATTTTAATTTTTTAAAACTATAAATTATATAAAATTTTTAAAATATTTCAAAATTTGAAAATCTAAACTAAAAGCAAAAAAGTTAAATAATTTTATTTTATTCATTTTAAATTTATTTTCAAAATCATTTTATAAATATTAATTTTCAATTTAAATAAATTCATGCAATTGAATTTAGGGTTAGAATTTTTAAATTTTATAAATTAATTTAATTTTATTAAAAATAGTTTTTGAAATTTAAATTTTAATTTAAAAAATAATTTATAATTTTAAAATTTTAAATTTCATATTTTTAAAATCCCTAAAATTTAAAAATCAAAAATTTAAATATTTAATTATTTTCGAAAATAAGTTAAATTCGAAAAATTTGCTAAATCTATTTTCAATTTAGTTTTACGTTGAATTTTGGAAAATAAGCAAAATTTATTTTCCTTTAAGAATTTACTAAGAATTTATAAAAGTCAAAATTTTGATTTTTTGAATTCAATAATTTTTCTAAAAAGTTTTTAAAATTTAAAATTTTTAATTAAAAATCATAAAAATTTAACATTTTTTATAAATATTTATTTTTTAAAAATCCCTTAAAACTAAAAATCAAATTTTTATGATATTTCATTTATTTGAAAAACTCTAAAACTCAAAAAATTTCTAAAATATTTTACTTTTAAGGTTTGAGGTTTTAAAACCATTTTATAAAATTTCTTTTAACTTTAATGATTTTATAACAAATTTTTAAAAAATTTTAAATTTTAAAACTAAAACATTTAAAATTTTTTAAAAATTTTTTTTAAAATCTAAAATTAAAATCAAATTTAAATATTTATTATTTTGAAATTTAAATTTAAATTTTAAAATTTATAAATCTTAAAATTTTTTTTTTTTTTTTTTTTTTTTTTTTTTTTTTTTTTTTTTTTTTTTTTTTTTTTTTTTTTTTTTTTTTTTTTTTTTTTTTTTTTTTTTTTTTTTTTTTTTTTTTTTTTTTTTTTTTTTTTTTTTTTTTTTTTTTTTTTTTTTTTAAAAAAAAAAAAAAAAAAAAAAAAAAAAAAAAAAAAAAAAAAAAAAAAAAAAAAAAAAAAAAAAAAAAAAAAAAAAAAAAAAAAAAAAAAAAAAAAAAAAAAAAAAAAAAAAAACGGTTGAGTGCTTTTCTGACAAAACTCATTTTAGCTAAAATACTTAGATTTTCACACTTTAAATAGAATTTCTATTGCAATTGAAATTTATGGGAAAAGTAAGCAAATTTTATGATTTTCTATTAGAAGCTTACTCATAGGTATATTTTATCTAAAAATAGTTTTCAGAAAACTTGAAAATGTCTTGAATCGTCAAAAATGCAAAAAAACGTTTTATAGCATTTTGAATATATATAAATTATTTACATATTTTAAAATCCCATTAAAAATTATAAAATCAATATTTTTAGAATATTTCATATTATTTTCGAAAAATAATGAAAATTAAAAACTCAGAAAAATGTGCTAAATCGTATTTTATTGCTATTTCGATTAGACGGTTTGAGGTTTTCTGCAAAACTATTTTAGTAAATATTTAATTTCACACTTTTAAATTGAATTTCTATGAATTGAAATTTATGGGAAAAGTAAGCAAAATTTTATGATTTTCTTTAGGAAGCTTACTCTAGGTATATTTTATCAAAAAATAGTTTATCAGAAAATCCTTGAAAATGCCTTAAATCGTCAAAAAATGCAATAAAATCAAGTTTTATAGCATTTTTAATATTTATTAATATTTACATATTTTTAAAAATCCCATTAAAATCTATAAAAATCAAATTTTTAAGAATATTTCAATTATTTTGAAAAATACATGAAACATTAAAAGCTCAAATTGCTAAAAATTATTGCATATTTCGACGTTTTAGAGGGTTTGAGTGCTTTTCTGGCAAAACTCTTTTTAGCTAAAATACTTAGATTTTCACACTTTTAAATAGAATTTCATGCAATTGAAATTTATGGGAAAAGTAAGCAAAATTTTATGATTTTCTTTTAGGAAGCTTACTCATAGTATATTTTATCTAAAAAATAGTTTTTCACAAAATCCTTGAAAATGCCTTAAATCGTCAAAAGCAATAAAATCAAGTTTTATAGCATTTTTGAATATTTATTAATTATTTACATATTTTTAAAATTCTCATTAAAAATCTATAAAAATCAATATTTTATAGAATATTTATATTATTTTCGAAAAATACATGAAACATTAAAAATCTCAGAAAATGTGCTAAAATCGTATTTTATTGCATATTTCGCGTTTTAGAGCGGTTTGATGCTTTTCTGGCAAAACTCATTTTCAGCTAAAATACTTAGATTTTCACACTTTTAAATAGAATTTCTACTGCAATTGAAATTTATGGGAAAAGTAAGCAAAATTTTATGATTTTCTATTAGGAAGCTTACTCATAGGTATATTTTATCTAAAAAAATAGTTTTCAGAAAATCCTTGAAAATGCCTTGAATCGTCAAAAAATGCAAAAAAAACGTTTATAGCATTTTTGAATATATATAAATTATTTACATATTTTTAAAAAATCCCATTAAAAATTTATAAAAATCAATATTAATTTAGAATATTTCATATTATTTTCGAAAAATACATGAAACATTAAAAATCTCAGAAAAATGTGCTAATATCGTATTTTATTGCATATTTCGACGTTTTAAGCGGTTTGAGTGCTTTTCTGCAAAACTCATTTCAGCTAAAATACTTAGATTTTCACACTTTTAAATAGAATTTCTACTGCAATTGAAATTTATGGAAAAGTAAGCAAAATTTTATGATTTTCTTTTAGGAAGCTTACTCATAGGTATATTTTATCTAAAAATAGTTTTCAAAAATCCTTGAAAATGCTTAAATCGTCAAAAATGCAAAAATAAGTTTTATAGCATTTTAATATTATTAATTATTTACATATTTTTAAAAATCCCATTAAAATCTATAAAAATCAATATTTTATAGAATATTTCAATTATTTTCGAAAAATACATGAAACATTAAAAGCTCAGAAAATGTGTAAAATCGATTTTATTGCTATTTCGACGTTTTAGAGCGGTTTGAGTGTTTTCTGGCAAACTCATTTTAGCTAAAATACTTAGATTTTCACACTTTAAATAAATTTCTACTGCAATTGAAATTTATGGAAAAGTAAGCAAAATTTTATGATTTTCTTTAGAAGCTTACTCATAGGTATATTTTATCTAAAAATAGTTTTCAAAAATCCTTGAAAATGCCTTAAATCGTCAAAAATGCAAAAAATCGTTTTATAGCATTTAATATTATTAATTATTTACATATTTTAAATCCATTAAAAATCTATAAAATCAAATTTTATAGAATATTTCATATTATTTTCGAAAATACATGAAACATTAAAAAGCTCAGAAAAATGTGCTAAAATCGATTTTATTGCATATTTCGACGTTTTAGAGCGGTTTGAGTGCTTTTCTGCAAAACTCATTTTCAGCTAAAATACTTAGATTTTCACACTTTTAAATAGAATTTCTACTGCAATTGAAATTTATGGGAAAAGTAAGCAAAATTTTATGATTTTCTTTAGGAAGCTTACTCATAGGTATATTTTATCTAAAAAATAGTTTTTCAAAAATCCTTGAAAATGCCTTAATCGTCAAAAATGCAAAAAATCAAGTTTTATAGCATTTTTGAATATTTTAATTATTTACATATTTTTAAAAATCCCATTAAAAATTATAAAAATCAATATTTTTATAGAATATTTCATATTATTTTCGAAAATACATGAAACATTAAAAACTCAGAAAAATGTGCTAAAATCGAATTTTATTGCATATTTCGACGTTTTAGAGCGGTTTGAGTGCTTTTCTGGCAAAACTCATTTTTAGCTAAAATACTTAGATTTTCACACTTTTAAATAGAATTTCTAATGCAATTGAAATTTATGGGAAAAGTAAGCAAAATTTTATGATTTTCTTTTAGGAAGCTTACTCATAGGTATATTTTATCTAAAAAAATAGTTTTTCAGAAAATCCTGAAAATGCCTTAATCGTCAAAAATGCAATAAATCAAGTTTTATAGCATTTTGAATATTTATTAATTATTTACATATTTTTAAAAATCCCATTAAAAATCTATAAAATCAATATTTTTATAGAATATTTCATATTATTTTCGAAAAATACATGAAACATTAAAAAGCTCAGAAAAATGTGCTAAAATCGCATTTTATGGCATATTTCGACGTTTTAGAGCGGTTTGATGCTTTTCTGACAAAACTCATTTTTAGCTAAAATACTTAGATTTTCACACTTTTAAATAGAATTTCTATTGCAATTGAAATTTATGGGAAAAGTAAGCAAAATTTTATGATTTTCTTTTAGAAGCTTACTCATAGGTATATTTTATCTAAAAATAGTTTTCAAAAATCCTTGAAAATGCCTTAATCGTCAAAATGCAAAAAATCAAGTTTTATAGCATTTTGAATATTTATTAATTATTTACATATTTTTAAAAATCCCATTAAAAATCTATAAAATCAATATTTTTATAGAATATTTCATATTATTTTCGAAAAATACATGAAACATTAAAAGCTCAGAAAAATGTGCTAAAATCGTATTTTATTGCATATTTCGACGTTTTAGAGCGTTTGAGTGTTTTCTGGCAAAACTCATTTTTAGCTAAAATACTTAGATTTTCACACTTTTAAATAGAATTTCTATTGCAATTGAAATTTATGGGAAAAGTAAGCAAAATTTTATGATTTTCTTTTAGGAAGCTTACTCATATGTATATTTTATCTAAAAAATTGTTTTTCACAAAATCTGAAAATGCCTTATATCGTCAAAAATGCAATAAAATCAAGTTTTATAGCATTTTTGAATATTTATTAATTATTTACATATTTTTTAAAAAATCCCATTAAAAGTCTATAAAAATCAATATTTTTATAGAATATTTCATATTATTTTCGAAATATACATGAAACATTAAAAAGCTCAGAAAAATGTGCTAAAATCGCATTTTATGGCATATTTCGACGTTTTAGAGCGGTTTGATGCTTTTCTGACAAAACTCATTTTTAGCTAAAATACTAGATTTTCACACTTTTAAATAGAATTTCTATTGCAATTGAAATTTATGGAAAAGTAAGCAAAATTTTATGATTTTCTATTAGGAAGCTTACTCATAGGTATATTTTATCTAAAAAAAATAGTTTTTCAGAATATCCTTGAAAATGCCTTGAATCGTCAAAAAATGTAAAAAAATAACGTTTTATAGCATTTTTCAATATTTATAAATTATTTACATATTTTTAAAAAATCTCATTTAAAATTTATAAAAATCAATATTAATTGAGAATATTTCATATTATTTTCGAAAAATACATGAAACATTAAAAATCTCAGAAAATTGCTAATATCGTATTTTATTGCATATTTCGACGTTTTAGAGCAGTTTGAGTGTTTTCTGCAAAACTCATTTTTAGCTAAAATACTTACATTTTTACACTTTTAAATTGAATTTCTAGTGAAATTGAAATTTATGGGAAAAGTAAGCAAAATTTTATGATTTTCTTTTAGAAAGCTTACTCATAGGTATATTTTATCTAAAAAAAATAGTTTTTCAGAAAATCCTTGAAAATGCCTTGAATCGTCAAAAAATGTAAAAAAATAACGTTTTATAGCATTTTTGAATATTTATTTATTATTTACAAATTTTTAAAAAATCCCATTAAAATCTATAAAAATCAATATATTTATAGAATATTTCATATTATTTTCGAAAAATACATGAAACATTAAAAATCTCAGAAAAATTTGCTAATATCGTATTTTATTGCATATTTCGACGTTTTAGAGCGGTTTGAGTGTTTTTCTGGCAAAACTCATTTTTTAGCTAAAATACTTACATTTTCACACTTTTAAATTGAATTTTATAGCACTTTTGAATATTTATTAATTATTTACATATTTTTAAAAAATCCCATTAAAAATCTATAAAAATCAATATTTTTATAGAATATTTCATATTATTTTCGAAAAATACATGAAACATTAAAAAGCTCAGAAAAATGTGCAAAAATCGCATTTTATGGCATATTTCGACGTTTTAGAGCGGTTTGAGTGCTTTTTGGCAAAACTCATTTTTCAGCTAAAATACTTAGATTTTCACACTTTTAAATAGAATTTCTACTGCAATTGAAATTTATGGGAAAAGTAAGCAAAATTTTATAATTTTCTTTAAGGAAGCTTACTCATAGGTATATTTTATCTAAAAAAAATCGTATTTTATTGCATATTTCGACGTTTTAGAGCGGTTTGAGGTCTTTTCTGGCAAAACTCATTTTTCAGCTAAAATACTTAGATTTTCACACTTTTAAATAGAATTTCTATTGCAATTTAAATTTATGGGAAAAGTAAGCAAAATTTTATGATTTTCTTTTAGGAAGCTTACTCACAGGTATATTTTATCTAAAAAAATAGTTTTTCAGAAAATCCTTGAAAATGCCTTGAATCGTCAAAAAATGCAAAAAAATAACGTTTTATAGCATTTTTGAATATTTATAAATTATTTACATATTTTTAAAAAATCCCATTAAAAATTTATAAAAATCAATATTAATTTAGAATATTTCATATTATTTTCGAAAAATACATGAAACATTAAAAATCTCAGAAAAATGTGCTAATATCGTATTTTATTGCATATTTCGACGTTTTAGAGCGGTTTGAGTGTTTTTCTGGCAAAACTCATTTTTTAGCTAAAATACTTACATTTTCACACTTTTAAATTGAATTTTAAAGCATTTTTGAATATTTATTAATTATTTACATATTTTTAAAAAATCCCATTAAAAATCTATAAAAATCAATATTTTTATAGAATATTTCAATTTTTTTTCGAAAAATACATGAAACATTAAAAAGCTCAGAAAAATGTGCTAAAATCGCCTTTTATGGCATATTTCGACGTTTTAGAGCGGTTTGATGCTTTTCTGACATAACTCATTTTTTAGCTAAAATACTTAGATTTTCACACTATTGCAATTGAAATTTATGGGAAAAGTAAGCAAAATTTTGTGATTTTCTATTAGGAAGCTTACTCATAGGTATATTTTATCTAAAAAAATAGTTTTTCACAAAATCCCTAAAAAAGCCTTAAATCGTCAAAAAATGCAATAAAATCAAGTTTTCTAGCATTTTTGAATATTTATTAATTATTTACATATTTTTAAAAAATCCCATTAAAAATCTATAAAAATCAATATTTTTATAGAATATTTCATATTATTTTCGAAAAATAAATGGAACATTAAAAAGCTCAGAAAAATATGTTAAAATCGCATTTTATGGCATATTTCGACGTTTTAAAGCGGTTTGATTCTTTTCTGACAAAACTCATTTTTTAGCTAAAATACTTAGATTTTCACACTTTTAAATAGAATTTCTATTGCAATTGAAATTTATGGGAAAAGTAAGCAAAATTTTATGATTTTTTATTAGGAAGCATACTCATAGGTGTATTTTATCTAAAAAAATAGTTTTTCACAAAATCCTTGAAAATGTCTTAAATCGTCAAAAAATGCAATAAAATCAAATTTTATAGCATTTGTGAATATTTATTAATTATTTACATATTTTTTAAAAATCCTAATAAAAATCTATAAAAATCAATATTTTTATAGAATATTTCATATTATTTTCGAAATATACATGAAACATTAAAAGATCAGAAAAATGTGCTAAAATCGTATTTTATTGCAAATTTCGACGTTTTAGAGCGGTTTGAGTGCTTTTCTGGCAAAACTCATTTTTCAGCTAAAATACTTAGATTTTCACACTTTTAAATAGAATTTCTACTGCAATTGAAATTTATGGGAAAAGTAAGCAAAATTTTATGATTTGCTATTAGGAAGCTTACTCATAGGTATATTTTATCTAAAAAAATAGTTTTTCATAAAATCCTTGAAAATGCCTTAAATCGTCAAAAAATGCAATAAAATCAAGTTTTATAGCATTTTTGAATATTTATTAATTATTTACATATTTTTAAAAATCCCATTAAAAATCTATAAAAATCAATATTTTTAAGAATATTTCATATTATTTTCGAAAATACATGAAACATTAAAAGCTCAGAAAAATGTGCTAAAATCGCATTTTATGGCATATTTCGACGTTTTAGAGCGGTTTGATGCTTTTCTGACAAAACTCATTTTTTAGCTAAAATACTTAGATTTTCACACTTTTAAATAGAATTTCTATTGCAATTGAAATTTATGGGAAAAGTAAGCAAAATTTTATGATTTGCTTTTAGGAAGCTTACTCATAGGTATATTTTATCTAAAAATAGTTTTTCACAAAATCCTTGAAATGCCTTAATCGTCAAAAATGCAATAAAATCAAGTTTTATAGCATTTTGAATATTTATTAAATATTTACATATTTTTAAAAATCCCATTAAAAATCTATAAAAATCAATATTTTTATAGAATATTTCATATTATTTTCGAAAATACATGAAACATTAAAAGCTCAAAAATGTGCTAAAATCGTATTTTATTGCATATTTCGACGTTTTAGAGCGGTTTGAGTGCTTTTCTGCAAAACTCATTTTTCAGCTAAAATACTTAGATTTTCACACTTTTAAATAGAATTTCTACTGCAATTGAAATTTATGGGAAAAGTAAGCAAAATTTTATGATTTTCTTTAGAAGCTTACTCATAGTATATTTTATCTAAAAAATTGTTTTTCACAAAATCCTTGAAAATGCCTTAATTGTCAAAAATGCAATAAAATCAAGTTTTATAGAATTTTAATATTTATTAATTATTTACATATTTTTAAAAAATCCCATTAAAAATCTATAAAAATCAATATTTTTATAGAATATTTCATATTATTTTCGAAAAATACATGAAACATTAAAAAGCTCAGAAAATGTGCTAAAATCGTATTTTATTGCATATTTCGACGTTTTAGAGCGGTATTTATGCTTTTCTGGCAAAACTCATTTTTCAGCTAAAATACTTAGATTTTCACACTTTTAAATAGAATTTCTATTGCAATTGAAATTTATGGGAAAAGTAAGCAAAATTTTATGATTTTCTTTTAGAAAGCTTTTCTCATAGGTATATTTTATCTAAAAATTGTTTTTCACAAAATCCTTGAAAATGCCTTAATCGTCAAAAATGCAATAAAATCAAGTTTTATAGCATTTTTGAATATTTA
>WNWK01056138.1:0-11083 GCA_009830355.1 Cherax destructor
AGTTATTGCAGATGACCAGTCTGGGGCCACACTGCCCTCTGCTGAACACTGAGGTGTCACTCGCCAAGCCGCAGATAAGCCTGTTGGGGCGACTGTCACCTCGTGTCACAGCTTCAGTGAGCAGCCTGCACAAAGATGATGTCATTTTGACTGCTCCCCCTCACTGCATATGGTTTTTGTTACGACCTCCAGATTTTTCGCCGAGTCGTCCCTGTCACGACTCACCCACCTCGCCAGCGGACACCCCAGCGACAGTACCAGTCGAGGAATGTCCCCTGAGTCGCTTGACAGTCCTGTCCTGTTGCGACTACTGACGACGCCTCAGGGGGCACCACGTTGTCCCCCAGGTTGGGGAAACCCCTGCAGCGACTACTACGATGTCTGCTTCACCTCCCAGAGGGCCGTAACCTGTTCTCACAGCTCATGTCTCCGTTTGCAGTATGTATCCATCGCAGGAAGGCGTAGTGCTGATCGACGCTCACTGCCTTAACCCAAGACACCTTTTTTCTTCCCTCTCGGGAGGAATTTTTTTTTCTATGTCCTTTGTTTATGTATATATGTTTTTTTCTTACGTGTTCTGTGACCTGTTCTTGGGAAGCCCGAGTTTTTAATGAATTCATGGTCGGGAGGCCAGGGTAGCGTGACCGGCGATGTGACAGCCTGATGTCTGCATAGACAGCCATGCTGTCTGCCAGCTGAGTTCATATTTCGTGCCATGCTAGTTTCCATAGTATTCCGCCAGAGGGCAAGCCTTGTAGGCGTACCCATGTCTACCAGACCCCCCCTGGCCCACACTCACCCCCCAAACTTAGCGTCAACGGTTTCCTTCCCTCTCGATGGAATGGCCCTTGGGCCCTGGCCACAGACACGCACCTGTTACTCCCCTTTATTACAAATAAAGTAAGAAGCCTCCAACCTTTTCATTTCAACCACCCTAAGAAAGCCAAAAAAAACATCGTTATACACACAACATCTCTGTTCCCTCTCTAAGGACCCACAGAGAGATGTCTGGTCCTACCCATTTGAGGTATCGAGGGCACATATCACTTCTTCACCTCCTCCCGGTTGTGGTTTTTATCCAGCACTTGTTGGTGTACCCCCCTATTCTGAATTCCTGGAATCCTTCCTGTCTCCTCTGTAAATACTTTTTAAATCTAATTTGGGCTCCTCACATACCTCTTTGTCTCTTCTTCTAACTCCCCCCCTTTCCCTTTCCCTTTAGCCTGATTACCGGGTCCTTGACTATTGTTTTCCTCCTGATGTGGCTATACACCACCGGGTCAGACTTCACTTTTGATGTTATGTCTTTTTTATATTGTCCTGAGCCCCCCTTTTTACCTGTGCATATTCGTTTCTGGTTTTGGCTAATCTCTTTATTTTCCTGGGTCCTTTGTCTTCTGCTTTCATTCTCTAGTGCACCTAGTTTTGCCTTCCTACACCTTTGGGTGAACCAAAGGACTCGTTCTGGTCTTCCCATTACTTTTTTTCCCCTTGGGAACAAACCTCTCCTCTCCCTCTTTGCATTTTGTTGTCACATAGTCCATCATTTCTTTTACTGGTTTTCCTGTTCTCTCTCCCACTGAACGTCTTGTAGAAAGTTCCTCATACCTGTGTAGTCCTCCCTTTTGGTTTCGTTTTCCCGTCCTATTCCTGCCCCCCTCTCCACTTGTGCTCAACATATAATCAAAAAAAACCCAAATGATCACTAGCTCCAAGGGGCCTTTCAAGTGATATCCTCGATGTCAACTACTAAAGGCCCCGGGTTTTTCCCAATCAATCTTCTTGTGATTGAAATCACCCATAACTAAATTTTGCTCCCCCCATGTGGCTCTTCTGGCCACTTGGCTAGTGTGTCTACCATTCCTCTGTTGCTCTCATCTTTCTTCTCTTGGCCTCCTGCAGTTCTGTGGGGGGTTTTACATTACAGCAATTACTACCTTATGGCCCTCAGACTGGATTGTTCCACTAGTGCTTTGCCCATTCCCTCCATTCCCTTTCCCCTTCCTCAAATCCCTACTGGTTCTTAATGAGCAACTCCTCCTTCCCTCTGCTCCCTCTATTTTCCCAAAATTTTATATCCAGGGGGAAAGGTTGCATCTGTTATCATCCTGGTGAGTTTCGTTTCTGTAGTGTGTGAGACCTGTACCCACTCTTCCTGATATCCCAGCAAGTGACCCCTCTCCCGTATTATCCCTGTGCTTAACAGAATGGGAATAACATAAGGAACAAATAAAAATGGGAACTATGGCTATCGTTTCTTAATAACATGAATAGCGGGAAAACAATATATCCCGATGGAAATTACATACAAAAACCATTGACCTTTAGACTTATTACCAGTGGGAAGGGTAGATTTATCAGTAACACGGACTTATCTCACTCTTAATTCACCAACCAGCGACCCCAGATTCGCAAAGCGTGGCCCACTGCCCATTCCAGGCTCCACTCACCGGACCTGTCACCCACGTCTGTCTCTTCTAGTCAAAGATGCGTTTCCCTTTTTCATAATTTTAGAACACATGTTACGACATGACACCCGGCAAAAACAAAAGACCTGAGGCTTAAGCATGGAGGCGTGGCTGACAGCTATTTGCTAAGGTAAGGTGTGGGTAATTAGTACCCCACAAGCACACTGACTACATCACATCCCCTTTCTCCCCCGGGTTTAAAAAATCTGAGAACTAGGACAATTTGTCCTAAGTTATTAGACTATTTTAATCCCATTTAATTCTTCTACAATACAATATAAAATTACACAGATCAGCATAATTCACGAAGAAACGAATAACAATGACTGTCTGGTGCGAAACCTCCTTATCACCTTTTCCCCCTTTGTATCTCCCCATCCTTTTTCTGTACTTTATAGAAATAAACTAGCTCCTGTAGTCACCCTCTAATTAACCATTGGAAAAACCTCGTAAGGTTTTCTTGGCAAAAAAATAGCCCCAGCGGGTCTTATTCCTTCAAGTACTTGAAATTAAACCAATACACGACCAAAGGTTACTTTTTTTCTTCCCTTCCCACGACCATTCCGACAAGGCAGGAATCGAAACCAGGACTCATCATTATCCCATTTCAGGAGCTAAACCTCCCATCCCTCACATAAACGAAGCCTCTTCTGACGGTGAGCCGATTGGTGTTTACAGTTCTCCACCTAAAAAAAATACATCATATCTCATGGTGACCCCTCCCAAAAAGATGTCACATAATATACAAAAATATATGTCTCAACAGCTGACATACAAAGATCATCCCAAAGTAGAGATACTATAATAAAACAGGTGACCACTCTAATCATCATTTCCCAAGCTTCACTGGCTTGACTTGACTTGGTGGGCAGGCTATTGAAGGGAAAGCTCTCTGCAAATCCTTGGCAAGGGCGGCAGAAATTAAAGGGGGCGACGGAGGAGGACATAGGGCCATTGTGCTATATTGCAGTATTCTTGTCCTCTCACCTCCAGATCTGCTACTGCTTCTACTAAAAGGGGGTTACCCAGGGCTTCTGGCCGCCCCTAGCACTTCTAAATTGGGCCATGTCTCATTGTGTGGACTTTGTTGGCATTTGGGAAACGCTATGCGGGTCCCTCCGTTGAAAGCACAGCATCTGGGAACTTCACGACTCACAAGCCCTTATCTTCACCACACAATACTCCTCAGGCACACTCATCAACCTCACCCATCAACACTTCCACCTCTTGCATGGTGATGGCACGAGAGCTTGCTTTTTCCTCATAATACCCCTCTGCCGGATTCATACTGGTTTTGGCCTTCTGCGTCTCCATCACTCCAGGCCAAATAGATTCCCAGAGTCCCTTTGGCAAGCCCTGGCAACATCTCTGCATCTCCTGTGAATAATAGTAGGCGGCAGTATTTTCTATAGTCTTATTGTTGGTGGGCAGATGTCTAGAGTTGTGGAAATTTTTTTTAGTCACAAAAAGTTCCACAGCGTAAGTGACTTAGGAGCCTTAAACATACCGTGGATCGGCCCGGAGTTTATAAACCACCCCCCAACCAAAACAACACCCCCAGTTTTTGAAGGTGACTATTGTTATTTTTAATTGATGATTTATCCACCTAGGAACACCTAGGCAAGTTTGTACAGCTAGAGACAATAGGGGTTTTTATTAAGGCAACGTTAGATATTAATAGTGTAGCTCTAGCCCCCTAATATAGGTAGTTATGGGCCCTGAATAGGCAAGCATTGGTTATGTTAGCTGGAAAACTGGCAGCCCCCCGAATCTGGGCAGTGTGGCGGTCACAAATCGTGACCTACGTTCTTACCAGAGCAGACCCCACATGGAGAAGACGTGCTGGATCCCAAGCGCCCCCACGTGACCCAACATCTGCCCTGGGGCCAAGGGGAGATCCCAAGTCCTGGCATCTGCCTCCACCCAGACCCTTTTACGTAAGACTAGGCTTTCTTTCCAGTATCTGGCCAGTTTTCTGGAAAGTTAGTGAGTTATCTGTGGGTTTTTTGGGGACGGACGATTTTGTTTGGTATGTACCAGCCGTCTCTTAAGTTCAAGTCGGGGAAGCTAGTGTTACTTACTGTATATTTGCTCGGGGATACCCAAGGAACCGGGGAACCTGGGGGCAGGCAGGACACTAATTACACCATTTTTTTGCAGAAAAAGTTTCTCCACTGCACATGGTTTGGGGGGTATATATGGAAGCCCAGGACACATGCCCCCTTTTTTTTCAATAAGAAAACCCCCCTTCCAGTATCTTGGGCAGTGGGGGATTCCCCTACTGCAATTACTAGAAATTTGTACCATAGCCACTTGTAAGTCTGAGAAGGTCTCAGAGTGTCATGTCAACAGTGCTTCCCTAGGTGCAGCAAAAGGGGGCAGTCTACAAACAAGTTTCTATTGGTCCTTGAACCGGATGTGGAATAGCTAGTTTAGCAGACACATTAGTCTTAATTTGCTAGGCCACAGTTAATGTACCAGCTTTTCGAAGCTAGGTTAATTATCACCCCGGGCCCAAAAGACTTACTCAGGCTAGGTTAAGCTAACTAATCAGAAGTTTATTATTTACAGTAATCTACAGGCAGGCCAAGTAGGCTAGTTAACGGGAGTTATTTTTTACAGTGATTACAAGTAGCTAGGTTAGGAAACTTGTATTTTTAAATTACTTACAGTGAATTGCAGGCAGCCACAGTTGGGTGGGCCCTTGCAATAATTATAACAGTTATAACAGCTAGGTCAGATTTAACCTAGCTATTATTTCCTGCAAGCTAGATTCAGGCTAGTTGCACACAATTTCAACAGTGATAAAGTTAGGCTAGGTGTTCCTTCACCAGCTGACGACAATAATTTCTAGGCTTAGTTAAGCCAAACTAATTACAAACATTTTTTTATACTGTTTAAAGTGAAATACTAAATTTTATTTTGTGCTGCCCAATTTTAATTTAATTTAAAAAGACACATATTTTACTGTGTGAATTTTATTGTATTTGATTCATTTAATTTGTGATTTGTAGCTCAAGTCCTGTAACTATTTACTATTGTGTACAGGAGTTGCTGGGTTTAAATTTCATAAAAACAATATACTTTTTAGTTGGGTTTGAGGGCTAGCAGTGAAATTTAATAGAGTCAAGTCAATAGTTGAAAAGAAAGCCGTCAAGCTTTTGAGGGCTTTGGGGATCACTTATTCTCCCCTAATACCGTATTGTACTGTGGGGTGGGCTAATTAACGTATAAATTAGTGACAAACCCCTAACTAACCCACAACAATGAGGGGGGAGAACCCGGGAGCACCTACCCCATCTCTAAGCCAGCTAAAGCGGTCTATGGCCCCCCAAAAGGGGTCGACCCAAGGCATGTAGGGAGTGCCGTGCTGTGGGGGAAAAACCCAGATGCAGTTGCGAGGATCTAAAAAGGTGTTTAGAGTTTTTAGAGGAAGGTAAAGGCTTTGGGAGACAGCCTATCTTCGTTACGAGACAGAAGCCTATGAGACAGAGGAACCTGAAGATGTTGTCTAGACAGCTCGGGAAAAATCGATGATCAGAGGGGAATGTCTAACAGAGGGGGGACTCTGAAAAAAGTTAAAGAAAATATTGAAGGCTAATACAGCAAGGTCAACAAAAAAAATACAGGGCACACACGTCAGCACAGTCCCCTTAAGTGTTACCCAGATTACCTACATTAAATTTACCAACATTTGATGGAACTTGACAAGACATTGCTTTCTGGGATCAGTTTAAATCACAGATAGATGACAGGGGTGATTTGTCAGATGCCACCAAACTACAGTACTTACGTTCACAGCTCAAAATAAGCCCCTTTACTTGGTCCGCATTACCAAACCACTGACTTTCAACATGCCAAAGGGTAACTAAAAATACGATGGCAACACAAAGGGGATAATGAATATATTTTATCGATTGTCCCAAACTTGAGGGTTGGGCATAACCTCAGAGCTTAAAAAGTTCAAAAACGAAGTCACAGTCTGACAAACAGTCTTAAATTTACATGATTGGGCGGGTCGGAATGGATGGTCAGTCAGACAACGGGGAAAATAGCTAGCACTACAATACATGGTTACACTTGAAGTATGGGGCAACCGGTTCAATCAACAGATTGTTGAGGGGGTTTATGATATGTGACACCTAGAAGGGGGAGAGAAAGGTACCGCCTCATCCATAAAAAAACAGTTAGTTCTCAGAAAACTCGGGGGATCAATTTAAAGCCCCCTAACACTAACGTTGGGGTGTACTATGGGAAAATTCTGCGGGGGAACACACTGCACGAGTTGCTCTCGGTATGCAACACTGAGTAGTACGCGGGAGAGACTAAAAAAGGGGTTACTTCTTAAGGTGTTTGGGGACATGAGGCGAAGTTTCGTCCCTCTTTCAGAGTGCTATAATTGCCGGAAAGGTAAGCACCATACTGCACTATGTCACAACAATTTAAGGGAACCCCAAGCTAGTAGGGACGTTTCTCCATTAGAGATAGAAGGCGAGCCAGCCTGAAGTGGTAGCCAGCGTGATTAGTATGGGCAATGTCTCTAATCTGGTGAGAAACACGAGCTGCTGCCCCCTACAGTCATGGCGGGGTTTTGAACGGGGAAAAGAACCGAAACAACCCCATTTTCTTCGACTCAGGGGCACAAGTGTCCATGATAACGAGAAATTGGTGGCTAGGTTAAAGTTGAAGGCCAACAAATTTAATGCGACATTGGGGGGTGCAAAGTCGGGCCCACCCAAGTCTTATGATGTTGTGGATGTCACTGTTAAATTGGGAGGACATCCGAAATATTACAGCTTTGGGTAAAAATTTACCTCGGGTATTAGACCGAGGTCTTGCAGCAGCAACCAAGGGATTGAAAGCCCTTTGGGGTGAAGCTGGCAGACCAGGACATTACCATGACACAGTCAGAAATGTAGGTATCCTGGTGGGAGCCAACTATCTTTTGACTTCCTGTCCACCGACGGACTGTTAAGGAAGGAATTGGTTTATACAGATCCCCAGAATATATCATCGGGGGCGAATTTCATGGTTCCCCGCTGCCAGAGAGGGGGGAAGCTCCCCCCGATAGCTGGGGGGTAGTGATAATGAATGTTAGGTACACCGAACCCCCGGGAAGCCAAACCAAGTAGGAAGTGGGGAAAACTTAGCCACCTTGGGGAGACGTTTTTTTGGGGTACCTAAAGAGGAGATAGATTGTCATTAAACCCCGGACCTCTTCAGTGGGAAGAAGGGCTCCGGGGGATATAGGCCACTGGGTGGGAAAGTACGAAGCTGCTCAGACAAGGCTAGACATGTGAAAGACATTAAAGTTAAAGGGAAGGGTGTTAAGATCACCCGGGAAAACATAAGTTCCCCCCAGCAATCCACACGGCGGAAACTGGACAGTGGAGTTAAACCAGAGTCTGCTCGCGAGTGGCCGGACACACTCGGGCCAGGGCCCCCGTAAGGGCTTGGGGAAAGGGGACGTGAACTCACCTTCCGCCGGGGGAGGATGTGGAAACAATCACTAAAGCCCCAGTGTAAGTGAGCCGTTAGGAGCCTTAAACATACCGTGGATCGGCCCCCGGGTTTTAAACCCACACTCCCCAAACCCAAAAAAAAATACACACTCCCGCTTTTGAAGGTGACTATTGTGTATTTTTAATTGATAGATTTATCCCCATAGGAACACCTAGGCAAGTTTGTACAGCTAGAGACTAATAGTAGGATTATTAAGGCAACTTGAATTTAAAAGTAGCTCTAGCACCTAATATAGGTAGTTATAGGCCTGAATAGGCAAGCATTGGGGATGTTAGCTAGAGACAACTGGCAGCCCACACGAATTTGGCAGTGTGGCAGTCACAAATGTGACCTACGTTCTTCCAGAGCAGAATCCACACGGAGAAGACGTGCTGTGATACCACAGCGTCCCCCCGTGACCCCAAAATCTGTCCTGGGGCCACGGAGAGTCCTGATCCGTGGACATCTGCCCCCATCCCGACCCTGTTACAGTAAGACTGGCTTTCTTTCTCTCGTATCGGCCCCGTTTTCTGGGGGGAAAAGTTAGTGAGTTATCTGTGGGTCTTTTGGGGGGGACGCTTTGTGTTGGTATGTCCAGCCGCTCTTTAAATTCAAGTCTGGGAAACTGTGTTACTTACTGTATATATTGCTCAAGGGATACCCAAGGAACCAGGGAACTCTGAGGTGCAGGCAGGACACTAATTACACCATCTTTTTCAGACAAAGTTTCTCCACTGCACATGGTGTTGGAGGGGGATATATAAGGAAGACCAGGACACATAGCCACCTTTTTTTTTTAAGTAAATAAACCCCCTTCCCGTTTTTTAGGCAGTGTGGGTTCCCCCACTGCAATTAGCTAGAAATTTGTACCATAGCCCTTGTAAGTCTGAGAATTCCAGAGTTGGGGTCAAATCTTGCCTAGAAAGCAGTTTTAAAAAGGGGAGTCTACAAACAAGTTTCTATAAGAGTATTGAGCTGACCTGGGGCGAGGCGAGTGGTCAGCCCTTCCCTCAGGTTCCCATTTACTCATAACCTCCCTCCCCCCAGCAAAAATTTCCTTTCAAATTTCGTCTAAAATTCTTTACCTTGTATTCCCCACATATTCCCTCCCGCTGGTTTAAAATATCTTCTCCATGTACCTCATCATTTCACTCCTTTTATCCACCACATTAACATTACTATTTCCTCCCCAGACCAGAATGGCTTTTTTTATTACAATGAACAATTTTCTCACTCGGTCCCAAACAACCCTTTAACCTTTCATTTACTGGTCCCATTTTGGCCCAATGGTTAACGTGCAAGGGTGACTAGCACTGGCCAGTGCATTTCTAGTAAAGTAGGGAAGGCACTGGGCCCCGATATTTAGTTTTAAGGAGAAATGACAGGTAAGGAGGCTTTGCACCCCGAGAGCAACTTTTGCTGGTCACCTGCGAGGGGTACTGATTATGCTGCCTTGTGGTAGTTGAGAAAATGACGGAAATATATGTAGTTGAATACTTTTGTATTATGTTATGTGTAATTTTGTCTTTTTTATTGTAATATAATTAAGGGTTTAGGATTAAAATAGTCTAATAACTTAGGACCCAAAATTTTCCTAGTTCTCAAATATTTTAAACTGGGGAGAAAGGGGGGTGTGGTAAAGTCAGTGTGCCTGTGAGGTCTCCTAATCAGCCACACCTGCCCTTGTAAATAGCTGTCAGACACGCCCTCGACTTAAGTCTCAGGTCTTTTGTCTTTTGGATTAGCATCAGGTTTCAGCGTCAGGTCAAAACATTTGGGGCACTCCTCATTGGCGGGGGTGCTTGGGGGACCATATAAGGCCGATGAAACAACTAGAGAGGACATTCGGACAAAAAACTCCGGCCTGTGTCTACCTGGAGTCTACCTGGAGAGAATTCCAGGGGGCAACGCCCCCGGGGGCCCCGGGCCGTGACCAGGCCTCCTGGTGGACCAGAACCTGATCAACCAGGTGTTCTGCTGGCTGCATGCAGCCCAACGTACGAACCACACCCCGGGCTGGTCGGAGACTTTAGGTGCCTGTCCAGTGCCTGCTTAAAACAGCCAGGGATTTGTTGGTAACCCCCCTGATGTATGCGGGGAGGCAGTTAAAAATTTTGGGGCCCCTGACACTTTTGTGTTGTCCCTCAACGTGCTAGTGGCCCCCCTGCTCTTCATTGGGGGATTTTTCCCCCTGGGTTTTTGCTTTCGTAGGGAGATTTTTGTGTGCAAGTTTGGTACTAACCCTCAAAATTTTCCATGTGTATATAATAATGTATCTCCCCACCTGCGTTCTAGGGGTACAGGTTTAGGAACCGCGTTCCCATAGTTGGGGTGGATCACACTTATCGTGCGGTGAAGGTTCTCTTTTTGGTCAGTTTCACCCGCCTTGAAAGGTGCCATTAGTGTGCAGCAATATTCCAGCCTAGATAGAACAAGCGTCTGTAAAGGTCAACGGGGTGGCATCCCTGGTTTTGAAGGTTCTCATTATCCATCCTGTCATTTTTCGAGCAGATGCAATTGCTACTTTGTTATGGTCCTTGAAGGTGAGATCCTCTGACATGATCACTCCCAGGTCTTTGACATTAGTTTTGCTCTATTGTGTGGTTGGAATTAGTTTTGTACTCCGATGAGTTTTTTAAAGTCTTCACGTTTTCCGTATCTGAGTAATTGAAATTTCTCATCATTGAACTTTATATTGTTTTCTGCAGCCCATTTAAAGATTTGGTTTATGTCTGTTGGAGTCAGCCGTGTCTTCAACGGTGGACACTGTCATACGGATTCGGGTGTCATCTGCAAAGGAAGACACAGCACTGTGGCTTATTTTTTTTTATTAACACATCGGCCGATTCCCCACCAAGGCAGGGTGGCCCCCAAAAGAAAAAATTTCATCTTCATTCACTCCATCACTGTCTTGCCAGAGGGGTGCGTTACACTACAGTTATAAAAATGCAACAGTCGGTGTCCCTCAAGGTAAAATGTCCTGGGGCCACTCCTATTCCTCATTTACATAAAAGACCTACCGAATGCATCACAATACTCAAACCCATTTTATTTGCAGAGACACAACATATGTCTTCTCTCCCCCAAAACCAGTCATACTAGCCAACACAGTT
>WNWK01056139.1:0-11083 GCA_009830355.1 Cherax destructor
TTATACTGGTAGATCCCCCAACCTGAAGAATACCTGTCTGGTACATCGGAAAGCCACTAACCACCTAATGAGGGGGAAGGCCCTAGTCAAGTTCCCCAAAAAAAGTTACACTGAGGTCAAGTTAACTGAGGAACAAATTACACTGAGGTACTAGTTCCCTAAAGGACAACACTCAGGTACAAGTCACACTCAGGTAAAGTCCACTGAGGTACAAGTCACACTGAGGTCTAGTTACACTGAGGTACTAGTTCCCTGGGTCTTTTCATTGAAGAAAAGGTTAATGAGGAAAAGAACACAATTTTTTTTTTCCCCCAAATCAAGGTACCCCGGGAGGCAAAAAAACACTGATTTAAAAAAGGTACACTGAGGTACTGGTTTTTTGGGGCCCGGTTACACGGGAAATTCAAGGACACTGGGGAAAAAATGTACCCCTGAGGTACAAGGTCACTGGGGTACAAGGTTTTTTTGAGGTACAAGGTACAGTGGGGTACAAGGTACGGGGGAGGTCCCAAAGGTACGGGGGAGGTACAAGATACACTGGGGAAAGGAACACTGATACAAGTTACACTGAGGAAAAAATGACATTTTTACTATATCTGCTACTAAATCTGTTTTTACAACAATTACTATTTACTTCTAGTAGGGGGATAACTACTATCACTTTTACTTTTTTTTTACTATAACTTTTTTTCTGGTGTCTTAATCTGAGTCTAAAATAGACAGATTTTTAAATTTTAAAAATTTTTTATGGGCCTGAAAAAAGGTTTTTTAAAAGGGGGAAAATTTTTTTTATCAGTAATTATTTTTTTTTGTTGTTAACAATGACACTGTGTTTTTGTTGTGTGGAAAAAAATCCAAGCAAAAAAAAAATAAGATATCAAATTATTTTTTTAAAATTTTTTTTAAAAATTTTAGAAATAAGTGCTGGGCCCCCAAAGGGGGTTTTTTACAAAATTGGGTCGTTATTGCAGCCCCAGCTCAGCTCTCATAGAAAAAAAGGGGTGTATCTGTTTTGGGGGTGGGAGCAACTTTTTGGGGGAAAAAAATTTTTTTTTCACAAGATGGTGGAACATAGCAGGAGAAGGGTAAACACCCCCCTGCATCGGGGGGTTTTGAAAGGTTTCCATATATCCCACAATGTTGATATCCTACTGCCAGCCTAATCTAAGGGGGGGTTTTTGGGGTCAGACTGGCGAATTATAAGGGGTATCTCTAAATGGTGTGTACCGGGTTTTTTTAAAGCTATTGTCTACTAGTGTCTATGACCAAATGTTGTGGAGAGGTATCCAGGATCAAGTATGGAGGTCACAGCTGTGGATGTGGTCTTAAAGAATGTCTCGAGGTTTTACTCGTGGGAAAAGGGGGTGCCCTTTGAGGGGCCGGGGGAAAATGAATCGGGACACCCTTAGGGGAAATATGGAGTAATTCATGAAGGGGTTTCCCTAGGGCGATAGACCCAGGGTCTATATGCCCCGTTTTCCCGGAAGGGTTCATACAAGCTTAAAATGACCTTGAGGAGCCAAATTCCATCGTATGTTGTTAAAGGCAGAGTTTCGACACAGGTATACTTACCTTTCTAGGGGAGGTACTCGTGTGCTATGGGGGCTCCCTTTGGGGATATGGCGAAGAATTGCAGTCATTGGAATAATCTACAGTCTTATCGCGAAATCCAACGAGAGGAAAGGGTGACAGTTTGAAAAGGGTTTGGGGAGGACGGGGATATTTCGGGCCCAAATAGGCAATGAAGTGGAGAATGCTGAAAAGGGGGCTATACCCTGCCCACGGACATGGAGGGGCACGGAGATGCTGTAATGGGGGATCCCCGGATCAATAGATGGGGTTGGGTATCAATGATCCGTTGTTAGAAGATTTTTTAGGATTTGCTGGATAATCCCCGGGGTGCCTTGTCACCCCAGGATGAGGTGTGTAAGGGTGACGTGGAGATGGGTGGAGATGGGTGGAGTAGAGCAGGTGGCTCAGTGATGAGTGAGTTCGGCAGAGTGTGATTATGGTTGTGGGGAGGCAACCTCGTCTGTGGGGTTGTGAGTGTTGAGATTCATCATTCTCAGAATGATGATAGTATGGAGACATCTGAGACCTCACAGAAACGGCCAAGTGGTGCCGAAGGGAAAGAGTTTCTTACTCCTGCCAAAGGGCAGGAGGTGGCTAGGGGTGGAAAGGGGAAGTAGGAGTAGGAACGTGCCAGGAAGGTAAAAAGCATATTGACAGGATGAGTGATAAGGCCTATGATAAAAGTGATAACAGTGTTAAGGTCGGGTTTGTTCAAGTCAATGTACAGACAATGCAGAAACATAGAGGAAGCCCCAATGCAGCCTTCAGGTGCCTTACGATGAACGCTAATGGCCTCAAAACTGAGGTCAACGGAAATGGGTAAAGTTACGTTAAAGCGAATGAAAGTTGATTTAGTTTTATTCAGGAGCATAATTACCGGTGCGGGTATGACTTATGTTGGCAAGGATATCAGGTGTTTGCTGGGAGCTCGGAAAATTTCAAGAGAGGGGTTGCTGAGGGAATCAGAGGATCCAGCCCTTTTGCCTATTGACATGGGAAGAGGGGAGGGGGCGAATCGTGAGGTTCGAAGGGTTTTGGGGTGAAGTCAAGGTGTGTTTTGTAGGAGTATATATGCTGGCGTTAGCCTGTAGAAAGGTGAAGGAAGACTTTGTCAGGGAACACTTGGTTTATTATATGCATGGTCTGCCTATGCTAACTGTGGTGGGCGGGGATTGGAATTGTGTTATTGCAGGAAGGATGTTGAGCCCCAGGGTGCCAGCTGTGTGTTGGGAATCCTGAGGATGTGTTGGGAGCGGTAGGTATGGTGGATGTGGTCAGGGTGATGGATGGAGGGTTGAGCATACCTTCGTGTGAAAAGGGTATGCTGCATGCCTGGATAAATATATGTGACCAAGGCAGTGAATGTCATACGTGTGCAAAGCATGGATGTTGGTATTTCTGATCATAGGGGTGTAATAGTAGATTTAGAGTGGCAGAGTGTTGTAAGAACATATCCAAGCTACTGGAAAATGAATGTTAGGCTTCTGTATGGTGATGATAGTGGTGCAAGATTTGCGGAATGGTGGGATGTGTTGTGGAGGGATGGGAAGAGAGAGGGTGCATGTGTGCATGTCCAGGTGAATGGTAAGATTGGTGTGAGGTTAATATGGGACGGGGTTTGCGACAAGGTTGTCCTTGTCACAAATCCTTGTGCATGTGTGCAGGACCCCATTTACAGGATGGTAAGTGAGGGAGTCAGGGAGGGGTGAGGGATGCAGTTGTGAGACAGGGATAATGGTTATTGGATGATACCACAATCCTGGTAGGAAGTGGAGAGGGCTGGTAAATGTAGGTACAATAATAGGAGTGTTTGGTAGGTCAACGGATTGAGTTGACCTACCAACTCAATCCTCCAATGGGTTGGAAGGGCCTTGGGGAGGAGTATGGATGGCCGATTGTAGATACTTTGAAGATATGCAGTGTGGTGTACTGTGCTAATATGAGAAGGGCGAGAGACCTGAATACAGAGGCAGTTGTGGGGCGGCTTGAGAAGGATGCTAGTTGGAAGCCTGGGGATGTCCGATTTTGCAAAGGGTCTTGGTTGTAAATGTATTGATATACAGTAAATTGTGGCACTTTGCTGTCGTGTATCCGTTGGTGGAGAAGGACGTGCTTCTGCTGCAAAAAAGAGTTATAAGGTATATCTGGGGATATGGCAAGCATTGATTATCAGGAGGTGGTGATGGCCCGCAGTGTGCAGGTGGCATGGGGTTATTGCCGTTATAAAGCATGATAATGGGGATGTATGTGAACAGAGGTATGTGGGGAGGCTGGGGTGGGTGGTAGAGGAGTAGGGATGGTTATGAAAGGTGGCAGGTGGTGGAGTGGAAAGGATTTGCGGTTGTGTGAGGATACGTTGCGTGTGCTGATGACTGTAGGGCCGTCTAGGTAAGGTGGGACGTTTGGCAAGGGTGGGGAGAGGGGAGAGAGGGGTCGAACCCCATGTTGGGAGAGAAAGTGTTCCCTATGTATGTTGGGGGAGTGTTTGGACCAGTTTTGGGTAGTTGCGTTTGTCTTCACAGGTGAGGGTCACGGTGTATATAGCAAGAAACCTCGAAACACGCCTCAAGAAACACATTAATGCATGTAGAACGATAACCTGAACAACGCCTGCGTCAACACGCAAATTCCACCAATCTTCTCGTGAAATTCAGAGACGCCTGATTAGTAATCAAAGAAACTAATTTCCGCAGACGCAAGTGCCTTGAATCAGCCTTATCGCTGTTTCTAACACTATTAAACAAAACAAAGGCAGCTTCACCATATCTGAAGTCTTAGCAAGAATCCTCCTAATTTATTATTTCTGGAATTTCGCTAGTATCTTCTGAGTAAAAATTTCACACATATCCTTATCACTGTCCGTGATCTGCCCAGATTACTCTTAAGTGGGCCTATCTTGTCCCTAATCTTACTTCTGTATACCTGAAAGAACCCTTTTGGGTTATCTTCGAATCCCTTGGACCATAGCCCATAATCCCTTTTTTGCTTTTCTTATTCCTTTTTTTATTTCTCTCTTTATTGAAAATATTGATTTCTTATCTGTTCATCCATCCCTCTTTTGATACGTCCTTATATGCCTCTCTTTGACCAAGAGATGTTTTAATCTATTGTTCATCCATATAGGATCATTTTATTAGATCAAATTTCCCTACTCGAAACAAAAGTTGTCTGGGCGCTAGAACTACGCTCTGGAAAACGTCATATTGGCAGAAAACCACCTACCTGACCTATAGTCAGGTCATCCCAATGCCACCTAGGTAATTTCTCAGCCCCATGAAGTCGGCTAAGCGAAAGTCTGGAACAGGGACTTGATTGCAATTACCTGGGTAATTCCATGATATATTGAAACTAAGTGATTTGTGATCACTTTCCCCAGGCTCTTCATTAACCTCAAGATTATTAATTAGTGATTCTTTGTTGGCAACAACCAAATCAAGCAAGTTGCTACCTCTAGTTGGTTCTGTCACAAACTGTTTTAAAAAACAATCCTGAACCGTATCAAGAAAGTCACTAGACTCAAGATTACCTGTCACATTGTTCCAATCAATTTGTCTAACGTTAAAATCTCCCATTAACACAACATTTTCATATCTAACTCTTATGAATTTCGTCCCATGCAGCTTACTGCGCTCCTATTCAGCCTTGGGCCTGTAAATCACACCCAAAATTAATTTTTCACGACCATCGAGAAACTGTAGCCAAACAGATTCTGTGTCCGATGTTCTAATCTTATATCTTGTCTAACACAACAATTTAAATTATATCTAATACATCGCCACTCCACCACCCTTCATGTTGACCCTATCAGTGTAGAATAGTTTATAACTGTATGTTGCACTCAAAGCCATTTCTCTATCTTTCAGGTTGAACCAGGTCTCTGTTATAGCAATAATATCTATATTACCTGCACTTCAAGTAATCTTAGCTCATCTATCTTATTTCTTAGACTCCTACTATTTGTATAGTAAACCTTAAGGGATCTAGCCACTCGTTGCCCTCTACTATCTCTCTTGTTTGTTGATCAATTGCTTTGCCTTTACTAGCAACTTTATTTTTTTAATATTGTCTTTTAAACATATCCCTAAATTATTCTGGTAATATCTACTGTTTCCAGGCCTAATACTACAGCCTGATTTTTCCCACAAACACCCATACCTCTATAATCTATCAGTTTAAAGTCCTAGACAAGTCTCCAATGACCCCTCAATCGAATCGGATAATGCAACCACTCCAGCCCCAGAGAGATGAATCCCATCCCTTGCATACCATATCACGTTTACCATAAATTTGTCCCAGTTGTCAATGAATGGGAATTGCAGTTCCTTGCAGTACCTGTCTAGCCAGCAATTTATACCAATTGCCTAGACATCCATTCATTGCCACTCTTTCTAGCCAAAATGCTACATATGATTGAGATCCCTCCTTGGAACCTAACTCTTCTATGGCTGACCTGTACTTATCTAGTAGCTCCTGTCTTCTGTCCTTCCCAATGTCATTTCCACCTGCACTAAGACAGATAATGGGCTTGTTCCCATTACCTGACACAATATTATCCAACCTGTTGACTATGTCACCACCTCCAGCTCCTGGGAGGCACACACTCTGTCTGACCTTCCTATCTCTGTTACAAAAAGCACGGTCCATATATCTTACCTGAGAGTCTCCCACAATCAGAATATTTTTACCTTGATTAGAAGGGGAGTTAGTGGTACCTTTAACCTCACTAACCACTGAAGTACACTCGTCCTGGAGAACAGAGAATCGATTTCCTACTTTCATAAGAACATAAGAACATAAGAAAGAAGGAACACTGCAGCAGGCCTACTGGCCCATGCGAGGCAGGTCCAAATCTCCAACGGTTTAAGCCAATGCCCCGACCCAGCCAGGTCAGGTTACATTCACTTAAGGAAGGAGCACTGCATCTGACCTAGTAGCACAAGCTAGTCAAGACCAATTCACACCCAACCGCACCCACTCATATAATTGTCCAGCCGACCACCTGGTCAGGTCACTTCCACTAAGGAATTAGTCAGGTCAGGTTACATTCATAAGGAAGGAGCACTGCATCTGACTAGTACAAGCTAGTCAGATCCAAACTCACACCCATCCACACCCACCCATGTATTTATCTAACCTATTTTTAAAACTACACAACGTCTTAGCATCTATGACGAGTACTCGGAGTTTGTTCCACTCATCCACAACTCTATTACCAAACCAGTGCTTTCCTATATCATTCCTGAATCTGAACTTTTCCAACTTGAAACCATTGCTGCGAGTCCTGTCTTGGTTGGATATTTTCAGCACGCTATTTACATCCCCTTTGTTTATTCCTGTTTTCCATTTGTACACCTCAATCATATCCCCCTAATTCTACGCCTTTCTAGGGGTGCAGATTCAGGGCCCTCAGTCTATCCTCATAGGGAAGATTTCTGATACATGGGATCAACTTTGTCATCCTCCTTTGTACGTTTTCCAGTGCATTTATATCCATTCTGTAATACGTGACCAGAACTGTGCAGCATAATCTAAATGAGGCTAACCAAAGATATATGAGTTGAAGAACAACCTGAGGACTTCTGTTATTTATACTTCTTGATATGAAGCCAAGGATTTGTTAGCTTTATTGCGAACATTATGCACTGTTGTCTAGGCTTCAGATTACTACTAACCAGAACTCCTAAATCCTTCTCGCAATTACAAGTAATAAGATCTATATTATTCAGCTTATATGTGGCATGGTTATTGTCCTCCAACATTTGGAACTTTGCATTTGTTTACATTAAACTGCATCTGCCACTTCTCCGACCACTGCATCAGTCTATTCAAATCATCCTGGAGTGCTCTAATGTCATCATTTGAATGAATTGGACGGCCTATTTGGTGTCATCAGCAAATTTATTATGCTCTATTTATTCCTCATCTATGTCGTTTATGAAATTGTAAACAACAGGGGCCCTACTGACCTCTGTGGCCTCGCGAGACGCAGCCCCCATTCTGATTTCTCTCCATTTATGCAAACTCTCTGCCGCCTATTAGTCAACCATCCTCTACCCAGGAAAAAAATTCTCCTCCTATTCCGTGTGCCTTAAGTTTCCTCAGTAGCCTCTGATTGGAACTTTATCGAAAGTCTTACTGAAGTCCATATACACAATATCATATTCATTACCATGATCTACCTCCTCAAACACCTTGTGAAAAAAGTTAGTAAATTCGTAAGATGAACGCCCTTTGTAAAACCGTGTTGAGATTCATTAATCAATTTATGCTTTTCAAGATGGCTACGAATTGCCTCGGCAATTATTGATTCCATAAATTTACCAACTATGGAGGAACTTATTGGTCTATAGTTCAAAGCTAAGGACCTGTCACCTGCCTTGTAAATAGGTATTACATTTGCCCTTTCCACTTGTCTGGCACTATGCCAGTTTGTAGTGATATTGAAGATTTGCCAAAAGGTTTGCTAAGTTCCTCTTTACATTCCTTTAAAACTCTTGCAAACAGTTCATCAGGGCCTGGGATTTGTTAGGTTTTAATATCTCTATTTGTCTGAGACCATGTCACTAGTTACCCCAATCAGGCATAGTCTGTTATCTTCCAGTTCTACATAATTTATTATTTCTGGAATTCTGCTAGTATCTTCCTGGTAAAAACTAAGAGGAAGTAAGTATTGAAAATTTCACACATATCCTTATCTCTGTCCGTGATCTGTCCTGAGTTACTCTTAAGTGGGCCTATCTTGTCCTAATCTTACTTCTGTATACCTGAAAGAACCCTTTTGGGTTAGTCTTCGAATCCTTGCGACCTTAGCCTCATAATCCCTTTTGCTTTTATTATTCCTTTTTTATTCTCTCTTTAATTGATAATTTGATTTCTTATCTGTCCATCCCCTCTTTTGATAGCCTATGTATGTCTCTTTTGAAATGAGATGTTTTAATCTATTGTTCATCCATTTAGGATCATTTTTGTTAGATCTAATTTCCTACTTGGAACAAAAAGTTGTCTGGGCAGCTAGAACTATGCTCTGAAAAAACGTCATATTGGCAACCAAAACCACCATACCCCGTAGTCAGGTCATCCCCTTAGCCCACCTAGTAATTTCTCAGCCCCATGAAGTCGGCTACACGAAAGTCTGGAACTGAGACTTGATTGCAGTTACCTGGGTAATTCCATGATATATTAAAACTAAGTGATTTGTGATCGCTTTCCCCAAGCTCTTCATTAACCTAAGTTATTAATTAGTGATTCTTTGTTAGCAAGAACCAAATCAAGCAAGTTACTACCTCTAGTTGGTTCTGTCACAAACTTTTTAAAAAACAATCCTGAACCGTATCAAGAAAGTCACTAGACTCAAGATTACCTGTCCATTGTTCCAATCAATGTGTCTAAAGTTAAAATCTCCCATTAACACAACATTTTCATATTAGCGCCTTATGAATTTCGTCCCATAGCAGCTTACTGCGCTCCCTATCCAGACTTGGGGCCTGTAAATCACACCCAAAATTATTTTTCACGACCCTCGAGAAACTGTGCCAAACAATTCTATCCGCTGTTTCTAATCTTATATCTTGTCTAACACAACAATTTAAATTATCTCTGACATACATCGCCACTCCTTTCAAATCTTCTCTATCAATCTTCCTCAGTGCTGACAGCCCCGTTCAGAAGCAGGAGAAATATCAGAGCTGGAACAACTACAGAGATCATTTACGGCTCCATTGAACCAGTAAAACACCTAAATTAATGAGAACGCCTTCAAGTCTTGAACATGTACTCATTGGAGTTAGGTTAGAGAGAATACATGATAATATATACCTGGAAAGTACTGGAGGCCTGGTCCCAAATCTCCCCTTTTAAAAACATACTGGGTAGAGATATGGGAGGAAATGTAAAAACCCAGGAGGAGCGGGGCGGTGGGGAAAAAGGGGGAAAACTGTATCAACATTCGGGGGCCCAAGGGCTGGTTTCCAAAATCACCGGGAAATATCGGCACCTAGGGATTTTTACCCCGGTGCCCGATCAACCAGGCTGTGATGGATATGTGGGGGAAGGGGGGCCTCCACGCAACAGCCTGGTTGAACTGCAACACCAGGGCAAAAAGGGGGCTCCCCTGGTAGGGTCTTAGAGTAGTGAAACTCTCGGGAAAATCTTCAAAAGGGATATCAAATGTAGACAGTAAAAAAAAGTACATTTCAATATTTTTTCCCAAAAATTTTTTATACGGGGGTTTCCAAACCCTTTTTGGTTTTTGCAAAAAATTCCTTTTGATATATAGTTTCGTGTTTTAGGGACGATATTTTTTTACTGCAACTAACAATTTGAAATTTAATTGCCTAAAGTTTAGGGATTCAGGAAACATTCCCCTTTAAAAAACTATGTTATTTTTCTGTCCCGGGGTTAGACTCTAGAGTTATTTTTCCTAATTTCTTTTCCCAATTAAATAGTTTTTCTGGGGGTGATTTTATTTTATTTTTTTGATTTTTTTGAAATAGACTTAACTATATCTTATTTATTTTTAAGGGGGAAATGAAGGAGGGGGAAGGGGAAAAAGAAAACCCTTGCAGAAGTTATATCAGGGCCCCCCGGGGGGGTTCGGGGAAAAAAGGGAAAAAAAAGGTGATCCAAAATCCGGAAAACGAGGGGGATATGGAGAAAAGAAGCGAGAAGAAAAGAGGGGGAGGTCAGTAATTATTTATGGGGTTCGGGGGGCTGAAGGGATCTTATGATGAAAAAAAACATTGAGAAAAAAAAGATTTGGGGGCAACATCTAATAACGGGGGAGAAGGACATGTCTCAGGTAACAAATTTTTTTACAGACTTGGGAGTATTCAAGGGGAAAAAATTGCCCAGTCAAATTGCCATTCCCAAAACTGAAAACTATGGAACAGGATCCTGCAATAGAAACCATAAAAAAGGTCTCCCGATAAATTGCGAGTGCACTTTGACATCAACAGAACACGAAAAAAAATGGGACCACCTCTCAGAATACAGTACTGGAAAAAAAGTTTAAAGGTATAATAATCTAATATATCCTTTTTTATATAAATACATGTACAAGGTATTCAGGCCTAGCTAATCAATGAATACTTTCTATATAAAAGGTTTTTTATGCAGAGATTTTGGAAAAAAAGGCCAATTTTGTCCCGGATGGAACCCCCAAACACGACTAAACCCCGGGAAATTTTAATGATGGGTGAACATAGAAACAGTGTAAGGGAAAAAGCCCAATGTTTCAACCATCGCCGGGGAAACGGAACCCGGGATCACTGTGTGAAAAGGAAATTTTTTTCCATCAGGCCAAGGGCCACTTTTTTTTGTTAAAAGTATGGGGACACCTTTAAATGGAATAACAAATAAGAGTGAAAGTGGCATGAACGAACTGGGGCCCTTCCCCGGGCATCATAGTACTCATGGAGACAAAGGGTCATGAGGATGATAACAGATGCGATCTTCTGAAATGAATAGCAAATCCCCGAGGGAAAAGACAGAAAGAGGAAAAGGAGGAGTTCCA